>PVJS01000217.1:0-153352 GCA_004027185.1 Glis glis
TGGTATCCTATGACCCAGACAGTGGGTAGCTGGTACCTTGTGATCCAGGCAGTGGGTAGCTGGTATCCTGTGATCCAGGCGGCAGATAGCTGGTACTTTCTGATCCAGGTGGCGAGTAGCTGGTACCCTGTAATCCAGGTGACAGGTAGCTGGTATCCTATGATCTAGGCGGTGGGTAGCTGGTACCCTGTGATCCAGGTGATAGGTAGCTGGTATCCTATGATCTAGGCGGTGGGTAGCTGGTACCCTGTGATTCAGGTGGCAGGTAGCTGATACCCTGTGACCCAGGCGACTGGTAGCTGTTACCCTGTGATCCAGGTGGTGGGTAGCTGGTACCCTGTGACCCAGGCAGCTGGTAGCTGGTATCCTGTGATCCAGGAGGTGGGTAGCTGGTATATTCTGATCAGGCAGCGGGTAGCTGGTACCCTGTGATCCAGGCAGTGGGTAGCTGGTATCCTGTGACCCAGGCAGCGGGTAGCTGGTACTCTGTGATCCTGGCAGCAGGTAACTGGTACCCTGTGATCCAGGGAGCAGGTAGCTGGTACCCTGTGTTCCAGGCCATGGGTAGCTGGTACCTTGTGATCCAGATGGCGGGCAGCTGGTATCCTGTGATCCAGGAGGCAGGTAACTGGTATCCTGTAATCCAGGAGGCGGGTAGCTGGTACCTTGTGATCTAGGTGGTGGGTAGTTGGTACCTTGTGATCTAGGCAGTGGGTAGCTGGTACCCTGTGATCCAGGTGGCGGGTAGCTGGTACCATGTGATTCAAGCAGAGGGTAGCTGGTACCCTGTGATCCAGGTGGCGGATAGCTGGTATCCTGTGATCCAGGAGGTGGGTAGCTGGTACCCTGTTATTCAGGTGGTGGGTATCTGGTACCCTGTGATCCAGGCGGCGGGCAGCTGTACCATGTGATTCAAGCGGCGGGTAGCTGGTACCCAGTGATCCAGGCAGTGGGTAGCTGGTACCCTGTGATCCAGGCAATGGGGCTGGTACCCTGTGATCCAGGAGGCGGGTAGCTGGTACCCTGTGATCTAGGTGGCTGGTAGCTGGTGCCCTGTGATCCAGGAGGCAGGTAGCTGGTATCCTGTGATCCAGGCAGTGGGTAGCTGGTACCCTATGATCCAGGTGGTGGGTAGCTGGTATCCTGTGATCCCGGCGGCGGGTAGCTGGTACCCTGTGATCCAGGCAGCGGGTAGCTGATATCCTGTGATCTAGGTGGTGGGTAGCTGGTACCTTGTGATCCAGGCAGTGGGTAGCTGGTACCCTATACAAGGTTGGTTTGACAGCCTAGCTCTTTTAGTCTCTGTTCCCCACCCTGTTCCCAGCACACCCGACAGCAATACAGACTACTTGGAGTTTGGTTCAAGGGCACTAGCACTGTTCTGAGAAAGACAAGGAGGCTTTGCTAGAGAGGTCCCAGGAAAGAAAGGTGGGCTTCTACAGGGACCTCAGGTAGATGGAAAACTGCCACCTGCAAGGCTTCTCCTTCCACTCCCAAGCGACAGACGCTTGGCAATTCGCTGTCCACTGATTTCAATGGCAACCTTACCTTTTCCATGAGAAGAGCTCAACGTGCCAGGGAGGGCTTTACAGAGGAAATGGCTCTACAGTCTATCGTGAATGTGAGAAAGAGGAAGGCAGGAGGGAGGGTGTTCACCACCCGGGGAAGAGCCAGCAGCAAATGCCAGACCAGGGCACACAAGGCGACTCGCGCACTCATGCTGCACTCTCCCCCACAACTATTCCTCACGCGCCTATGTGCCGGGTGCCTTTGAGACTTGGGGACACAGCCGTGAGGTCACCAGGACATGGGGGAGATGCAGAGACTGTGAGCTCCAGCTGAGCTTCACCCGGCTGCCCGCCATGCGGTACCTGACTCTCTTCTCCCCACGGCTGCGTTATCAGGGAGAGGTTTAAAGGTGATCAATAAATGGGGGAGAAAATAAGGTGCAAGAAGACAGAATCAATTATTCCAAGCGAATTAAAAGTGTTCAGCAGGGGGTAGAGGAGACAGAAGAGGGAGGGAGGCCTAGGAAGGTTTCCAGTGGTCACCTAGCCAAGCGCTTGAGGTGGGGACGGGGACAAGGGAGGGATTAACCTGCTAGCAAGCTTCCAAGTCCTGGGAGCCAGGGCCTCAGTGTTGAATGGACAGTCTGAAGGCTGCTGCTCAGGACAGAATAACATGCCCCAACAGCGCTTCTTAGAGAAGATATTGAATTAGCTACATTAATCCACAGAGGCGCCTGGCTCAGGGTAGTGGTGATAAGCGTAATTAAACCACTTAGTTACTGGATCATGGGCTTGGGTTACACACGGTCAAGCTCGCTCATCCTGTTAAGGATTCCAACCCGCATGGCCCTCGCCCTGGGTCTTGTTTGGAAAGAGCACTTGGAGACAGGGAAGCTAAAACACCGTGAGGTGCATGCCAGATTTTGTACCAGGCCCTGTGCCCCCTTCCAGGCACCTTGATAAAATTCTGCATAAATGATCTGACAGTAATATCTACAATCTTAACCACAATACCAAAAATATTAGTGGCAACATCTGGCTGTGCTTGAAATTAATCACTAAGCAAAACAACTGCTACCACCAGTGGGCGTGCTGGATAGATCCAGGAGTCCCGGCAGCCTGCGCGCCTCCTCTCTCACCTCCCGTTCTGTTCTGAAGACTTCTAAAGCAATTGCTAAAGCCTTAGCTATTTGTCTGGGGTTTTCATCAGCCTCAAACCACCTTAGCATCCTGACTACATCTGGGGTAATCCGTTTACAGGCTTTGGGACTTTTCCATGGCTTCCTGGCGTCCTTCCAGAGGCATCTCCGTCCTGAACACTGACTCGGTTTGTCACACAGGGTAGGAGGGGAGGGGACTGCGGCAAGTCAGCACAGGCTGGGGACACACGGGTCTGACTCAGAACCAAAGCAGCCCAGTGACATGGGACAATTGGGATGGCGCAGTTAATCAGCTTCTGGCTAATGTGAACTAAGGACCAGCAGATTAATAGGATGTGCTTAGGAAAAAGTGACTTCCACTGCCATCATTGCTTGTTTACTTAACTGATGATGGTGGCACTCGTTAGAGGCCGTGCGCACATCAAGCTAGTCCTGCCTGTGGATACTGGGAAAGGCCCAAGTGTGTGTGCGCAGGACGTTAATTGCTTGTTAGGGTTCCGCAATAACATACAGCTGTTACTTCAGGGATGTTCTACCGTTCCAAGCACTTCCTATTTCTAGGCAGTTAACTCATCGAACTCTCATAGCAAGCCTATGCGAAAGGCACTATTATTCGTTACAGAAACGCAGGGACCCTGGCACAGAGTGGTTATGTGATGTGCACAATGCCACACAGCTTATCGGTGGTGGAGCCTGGTTTCTAACTCCACAGTGTTAACCACGCTGTTGAACTACTGCCAGCCTCCTCCCCTGCCTCCGTAGGTAGTGACTTCATTAATTCCAGAGTTGTCTGTGTTTAAAATTCTGAGAGGACTGTGCTAAGAGAAGGTGAGAATCCTGCGCTCTGCCCACCTCTGCTGAAGGACCTGGCATTCCTGACGATGAGAGAGAACTTGCCGGCCTGTGCACCTGATTCGTGAATGCTTGATTTCTCTGGAGTGGAGTTAAATGGAAACAGAACCTTTACTCTGCCTTTTGGGTGAGCATAAGCTCCTCCCCGTCTGCTTTCTAGGACAGTTCCTTGGCTCCTAGGGCATTTCCTACATCCTACATCAGCACCCCGCGTTCTGTATCTTGGTGTCTGAGGGCGCAGGACCCTCCCCTCCTAGCTAGGACAGAAAAGGGGCTTGGAGGAAGGAGCGGCTTGTTCTTCTTGTCCTGCTCTTATGACTTATCTACTTGTCCCTCCTACATGTAACCTGTCTGTCCTTCCCACCTACCTACCTATCTGCCTGTTCTATCCACTTACCTTATCTCCCTCTTCTACCTACCTACCTATCTACCACTTACCTATCCTACCCACTTATCCACCTACCTGTCCCACACTATCTAAACAGCAGCAGAGCACCTCTGCTTTTGTGCACCAAGCTGGACGTGTGTCTCTAGCTAAAGATGCTTCTGACATCTTTAGCTAGAGACTAGCTAAAGTCTAGTGGGGTGTGGCTGTGTGGTAGAGTGATCACCCGACATGTATGAGACCCTGGGTTTGGTCCCTAGCACCACAAAAAATGATGCTACTGATCTCCAGACTGAGCTTCTTACACAGTCGGGCCTCTCTCAAGGTTTCAGAAAGAAAAACTCTGGCTTACAGAGGTTTCATAACTTTCTCAAGGTCAAAGACCAAAGAGGAAAAACCAGGCCCCTGTGCTTCAAGTCCCAGGGCTCCACACACTGGTGCAGGAAGGAGAGGATGGGAACGCTCTGGCCAACTCTAAACAAACCTCAAACTCGTTAGTAACAACGATACCAACATTTAAAGACTGTGTGAACTACCACATTTAAATTCAGACAACATTATGACCTAATAAACTTTATTTTTTAAAAATAAAAAAAAAAGCCGGGCGTGGTGGCGCACGCTTGTAATCCCAGTACTTGGGAGGCTGAGACCGGAGGATCCGGGTTCGCGGCCAGCCTCAGCTACTTAGTGAGGCCCTCCGCAACTTCGTGAGACCCGGTTTCAAAATAAAGGATAAAAAATAGGGCTGGGAGTGTAGCTTGGAGGTAGAATGCCCCTGGGTGCAATCCCTGGTACCACAAAAAAAAAAAAGAAAGAAAAAAAAAGAACTACCACATTGAATCCTCACGGGATTGAACTGGGCGAGGTAAGTGGGAGGGTCCCTATTTAACCCAGGAAGGAGCAAAGCGGGGCCCTTACTATCACCAGCTGAGGGAGCCGGGGGTCCCCGTTCCCCTCTTGACACCTCCCAGCTCACACCACCGACTCCATCAGGGGGACCAGGCTAAACATCCCATGGTCCCAAACCAGCTCCATCTCCTTCTCAGTCTTCACCCTGGCCCCTTAATGAGCAAAAGCACTAATTCCCAAAAGGTCTTGCACAGGTTGCCCACTGATCTGACATCAAGAGAATCCAGGTGACCTAGAGGACAGAGGCTGTCAGATTTCATTTTCCAAGGTCCAAAATGCTCAATTGATTCTAATTTAAAATGTTCGCACCCTTTCACCCAATTCTTTCCCTTCTATGAATTATCCTTCAGCAATACTCCTGCCAATGTACAAGACACAGGTACAAGGATGGAAACAGCCTGCACATCCCCAGATAGAGGGGAAGAGTTACTTGCATGTTGGTGTGGTCGTATAAGGGAAGAGCACGCAGCTTTTCAAAGGAAATGGCTATGTTAGGCAGCTTTCTAGTGCTGTAACAATACCTGAACTAATCAACTTATCAAGAGAAAATGTTGGCTTTGGCTCACAGTTTTGGAGGTTTCAGTGCACAATCGGTTGGCTCTGTTGCTTTTAGGCCTCTGGCCAGACAGCACATCATGGGAGCAAGCGCAAAGGGAAGCAAAACCTCTCACCTCACAGCCAGGAAGTGAGAGAAGTGAGAGAGAGAGAGAGACAGAGAGAGACAGACAGAGAGAGAGAGACAGAGAAAGAGAGACAGAGACAGAGACAGAGAGAGACAGAGAGAGAAAACGAGACAGAGAGAGAGAGGAGAGAGATAGAGAGAGAGAAGAGAGACGGGGGGGGGGGGTCTGGGGCCCTCTACCCTCCGCTAGGGCACACTCAATGACCTGAAGACTTCCCACTAGGTTCTACCTCTTAAAGGTCCCACCACCTTCTAACAGTACCATGCCAGGGACCAAGCCTTTAACCCCTGAACCTTTGTGGAGTGTTTACTTTCCAAACTCTAGCAGTAGGTATAGATGTATATGAACCAATATAGAAAGGTGTTCACAATATAACAAAAAGGACAAATTGCAGCACAGTATGTATAGAAAGACTCCCTTTTGAAAGAAAAAAAAAAGTATAGATGTAATGTGAATAGAAAAAAAGTCTAGGAAAATGTTTACCCATGGCGGTTAGCTTGGCAGGTGGGAGACAGAATTACAGGGCTGGGAGTAAGCCTCTAGAAGATGCCCAGTGGGCTCTGGTAGGAGCCACCTCTTCTGTCTCCGCTGTTTTCCCTCCAGCTGTGATCAGGATGGAAACCAGAGGTCTGTGCCCAGCAGTCGCATCCACTAAGGATGTGCGAGGAAGGTCATTCCCAGGTCCATCCCTCCTCAGTTCCCTCAGTCATCAAATCTCATCGGATTCAAAATGAAATCAAATCATAAAAATGAAACACAAATTTATTTACCACTGCGGCAGAATTGGGCCATTTTTTTCTATCAATTTCCAAGCCTAGAAATTGCCTTTTAAATAGATAATGATGATTGTGAGGGTCCAGTTATTACCTTGAAACCTCACATTTTGATATATCCAGTGCTGCTCTCTTATATAAATAACAGTTATTACTGCAAAGCGATTTTTTTTCCCCTTGCACTTCCAAAGTGTTCCTGCAGGAGATGGCAGGAAAATGGATGCCATTAATATTCCACTTAGAACCGTGGCTTTTTCCAGCGCTAACTTCCACATAAATCTCCTCGTGAGTCATTTTACACAAATGCCATCCCTTGCACCCATCTTCCCCCTCATCTTCTCGTCATGCTGCGTGCTTTACCCAGGGCCCGCACAGTGCAAATGGCGGCTCTAGTGATCCTCGCCATCCTGCTGTCTACACTCTCCCTCCACCAGCCAGAGAACAAGCCCTGCGACACTTTCTTCCTGCCTAGCTAGTGCTCATTAGCCCAAAAGGAAAATGTCTGAACAACAAAGCACCCAACTGATTGGCACGAGCCGGGGGAAGGTGGTATCCTGGGTCTTGGCCTTGTTCAGGTCCCCATCCAGGGGAAAGAGGAACCATAAGCTTCACTCGGCTTCCTGAACATTCTCAAGACCCGCAACTGATCTCACCAGAGATGGAGCCAGGCTTTAACAAACACCCAAAGCTTCATGAATGTTCCTGCCAGGCCCGCTGTCCCTGGGAATCTGGTAGGTCATTGTTATTAAGAAGCGTTATAGGCCAGACATGGTGGCACACAACTGTAATCCCAGTATTTGGAGGCTGAGACAGGAGGATTGCAGGTTCAAGACCAGTCTCAGCAACTTAGTGAGACTGCTCAGCCTCAGCAACCTAGTGAGACCCTGTTTCAAAACAAAAACAAAAACAAAACAAGCCAGGAGTGGTGGTGCGCACTTGTAATCCCAGTACTTGGGAGGCTGAGACAGGAGGATCGCAGGTTCTCGGCCAGCCTCACCTACTTAGTGAGGCCCTCCACAACTTAGTGAGACCTTGTTTCAAAATAAAAAAATAAAACAGAGCCGGGGGTATAGCTCAGAGGTAGAATGCCCCTGGGCTCAATTCCCAGCACCAAAAAAACAAAAACAGGGCTGGGGTGTAGCTCAGAGGTAGAATGCCCCTGGGTTTAATTCTAGTACCAAAAAGAAGAAGAAGAAGAAGAAGAAGAAGAAGAAGAAGAAGAAGAAGAAGAATTATTATAAAAGACTGCAAAGTGCTTGGTAGGACAATTTTATTTATTTATTTATTTATTTATTTATTTATTTTGCGATACCGGGGATTGAACCCAGGGGTGTTCTACCTCCGCGCTACACCCCTGGCCCTGTTTTTTGTACTTTATTTTGAAACCGGGTCTCATGAAGTTGCAGAGGCCTAAGTAGAGACAGAGAGAGAGAAACAGGGAGAGAGAGAGAGAGAGAACTGAGGCTGGCCGCGAACCCGGATCCTCCGGTCTCCGCCTCCCAAAGTACTGGGATTACAAGCATGCGCCACCACGCCCGGCTTGGTAGGACAATTTTGCCTGACTCTGTCACCCATCTCTAGAGTCTTTCAAGCACCTTAGAGAACCACTCCCCTCTCCCTGCCCTGCCCCAACTCCTACTTTGGCCTCACTGTGCAACTTATTAAAATGCAGATTCAAGTTCACAGCTTAAAGCCCCTCCACCCACAATAACTCTTTTTCTCCTTCCTACTGTCTGCACAGGCAGTCAAGGCAGACACTCCCACCCCCACTTTATAATCGGAGCAACTGAGGCCCAGGGTGAGAGGACTTGTTCAAGGTCTCAGGGCTGGTTGTAAAATTCAGTAAAATTCAGGAAATACTGAGACCTCATATGTGCTGAACTTTGGGCCAGGTCCTCGGCCACATCTTCTTTCAACAACTCTCCAGGCAGTAACGGACAGAGGTAGGATTTGAACCCATATCTTCCTTACACTAACTCTGAGATTCTATTTTTGTTTTGTTTTAGTTCTTGAGCTGGGGTCTCGTGAGGTTGCCCAGGCTGGCCTCGACCTCCTGGGTTCAAGTCATCCTCCTGCCTCGGCTTCCCGAGTAGCCAGAACCACAGGTGCCCGATCCAAGATTCTATCACGCCAAGCATTTTCTCAGTTTCTGAGATGAGATCGCAATCTCCAGGTCCCCAGGCAGTATCTAGTCCTCTGTGTCCCTATGGTAGGCCACACATACCTCCATCACTGCACCTACCCTAGAGCATTGCATATCTAAAGATCTATGTCTCCTCCTGGCCTGACAATCCCCCCAGGGCAGAGACAGCAGTGTACTCCTCTCCAAAGACCACAGTGCTCACGAGGGCCCAGCGGACTTTGGTTGAATGAACAAATCATTGAATGAATGAATGGTAAGGCAACAACTATTTGTTGATGTGTGTGTATGTGCACGCACATGTGCGCGTGTGTGTGTATGTGTGTGTGTGTATGCTGATATCCATGAGAAGGCATTTTACATCTGGCCTGAAAAGTTCAGGTCCCCGCTGAAGAGAAGCCTGCCCGAGGAGGGAAATCTGCATGTCTGCTCTCTGTAGAAAGGCAGGACTGCACAGTAGTTGTGAGCACAGCACCACCTCTCAGCTGTGAAAACTGAGGCCACCGTCTTACCTTCTCTGTGCCCCCAATTCCTCAACTATTGAATGGAGAGGTTGCGGGTGGTAAACGGGTTCATGCATTCAGATGCTCAGAAAGACACCTGGCACCTGGTGAATGCTCGGTGATTGTAATCACATGAGGAAGGAAAAGAACGCGCCAGTGGGGCTCTGGAGCATTTACCAGAAACCTACCCCAGGGAAGGGGCCTGGGCCTGCACCCTACACACAACCCATAGAAATGCGAGTGGGACAGGGCATGTCAATGCAGCCTCAGCCCTCGGGTTCATATAAAACCAAAAAAAGATGCTGTTTCTATGATAACCTGAAGGTGACTCAGGAGATGACCCATAATTAAAGCCTTTTGCAGAGCATGCTGCCAAGAGGAGGGTGGGGGAGGCGGTGCACTTTATACACCCACTAACCTAACCCAGGCACTCATGAAAGGATATTGATAAATGCGCAAGAGGGCAAAGGGGCAGTGCTTCCATCCCCCACGAGTCACTCAGCCACACAAGAACACAGAGTCTGGATGACTCCCTCTGGACCAACCCAGAGAGGCCAGGATCCCAGGCAGATCTCAGACAGCGCTCCTCCAAGGTGAGCAGGCAATGTTGGGCCACTTCTCAGAAGTTCACCTGCCCCTCCCAGCAGGAGCTCTACAGGTGCATTCTGGGGCATGATGCTCAGAGTCCCAGCAGGAAGCAGGGCCGTGGGACAGCTGCAGTGACATGGGGCCTGCACATTCCCATGGGGATGTCCCAGCCCCGACCCTTACTCTAGAGGTTCTGCCACTGTAAGAGGCTGGCTGTGATAGTCCTGGTCCCCTTGGTCTTTGAGTCAAAAGCAGATGTGTGGACATCAGATGACTTTCCCAGCCACCTAACTACAACCCAATGCTCTGATCAGGCCTAACAGTTGTAGATTCTAGAGTCTAGCCAGGCTCGGGCATTTTATTAAAATCCCCTGAGGCTGAGAGAAGACTCCAAAGGCGGGGGGGGGGGGGACACAATCTGCCCCTGTGTGACGCCAAACATCTGGCTGGATCTGAGAAAGTTCAGCCAGTTGTCTGTGTAGTCTGTATCCCAAGCTGTTCTGTGTTATGCAAACCAGCCATCTGCGCTTCCCAAACACAGGCTTTGGCCAGCAGATGGCTATTCTGGGGGACACTACTGGGGCGTGTGTGAGGTCAGCTGGCTGGAGCCAGTCCTGTGACGAGGGGAATGGGTTTGGTCTGTGTGTGATCTTGTTAGCCTGACTCTGGTTATAGCCACAAAAGTCACCTATCGCTTAGCCCGGCTGCCTGGATGAGAGACAGTCCTATGCTTGGGCCAGTTCAGCGTAAGTTCACTACCAGTGCTAGAAAACACCTACACGTGCACATGGATGCTGAGCATTGCCGCGGAGGACAGAAAGACTGCTGGTGACTGACAGACACACGCCGACATCCACTGACACCTCCAAAGTGCCCCAGAGCACACTGGCTCCAACACCTATATACTAAGAGCTATCTAAACATCTTGGCCTAGAGAAACACAGAAGGGGGTTGAAAATTCTAGCAGCATAAAAAGGGTTTCTCTTCTATGGGCCTCAGTTTTCTCATCTAGAAAACCATCTCTGGGACACCAGTAGAATGGGGGAAGGGGACCGAGGGAGGGAGGTGAGGAAGGGAAAAACGAGGCTTGAGGAAGGGAACGGTTCCAATAATGTTATGGCCATATATGAAGGTATCGCTACCAATCTCATTAACATGGAGGGGGAGGGAGAGGGGAGGGGAGGGGGAGGGAGAGCAGGGTGGGATGAGGAGGGAAATACACCAAGCGATGTGCGCATGTAGGAGGTATCACTTGGAATCTCACTGTGACATATAATTACAATATACCAATAAAGTATTGAAAAAAAAAGGAAATCTTTTCTGGGGTCCCTTGTGCCTCCACGGGGTTCCTGGACATGGAGCAAGGCCTGGAGGAAGACTAGGCTCAGACTTACAGGCATGTCCTTAGTTCCTAACAGAGTGGGCAGTAAGACAGGCAGAACCGACCTGCAACTTATGGCCCAGACCAGCACTTCCAGGGTGGTAACCCATTTCTGACAGTAATTCTATGAGGTGGGCACCTTTACTCTTTCCATACAGATGAGCAGGCCTGAGCCTGGCTCTTTCTCACTAGACTCTCCTGCTACATGGCCTCTGTATGGAGGATGGGTGGCTACAGGGCAGGGGTCTGAAGCCTTGGTAACCAAACTGAGCACACCAGGGAGGGAGAGAGAGAGAGAGAGGGAGAGAGAGAGAGAGAGAGAGAGAGAGAGTGAGCTGAGGCTGGCCACGAACCCAGATCCTCCAGTCTCCGCCTCCCAAAGAACTGGGATTACAGGCGTGCGCCACCACGCCCGGTGCCACTTTCCTGACTTTTAGTGCAATTGCTGTATGTGGTGTGTGTGTGTGTGTGTGTGTGAGTTTGTGTGTCTTTTATGATTTTACCACCCAAGAGCATCCCTAGACATCAGGATTTAGTCTTGCCTAGTTTTTGAGACTTTATGTCAGCTAAGTCTCGTTTAATTTACAGAATCCTCCTCCTCTTCCCTTTCTTTATGATTCATCAGCTCCTTTGCCCATGGCGTTCTCCCCAGCCTGGATTCTGTTGCCCGCATACTCACGTGCAGGTCAACACAGTCCTCCTGTCTGTCTTCCCGAACGTGGCGGCTAGATTCTGAGGCTTGATCAGGCTTGAGTTCAATCCTTTAGCCATGACGGTGTGATGTATGCTCTTTCATCAAAAGGCACATAATGTCTGCTTTTGGCTCTTTTTTTAGAATTAACAGCTATTGGTACTCAGTGTCTAAAATTCCAACCCTGGATCCATAATTCATTTCCGTTTTCACATACCAGCCAGAATAATTTTAGACAGAGATGCTGCCCTCCATCTATTATTTGGTTACTCGGGGTGCGGTTCAGATAGGAATGACAGGCTAAAATGCTTATTTTCCTTTATTTGCCCATTTTCAAGATAAATTGGTTCCCTGTCATTCTCGGAAGATGACCAATTAGTTAATTTTTAATATGTCATTATGAACTCGTGAATGTAAAAGTATTAAACCCGTGTTTAAACACAGGTTTCAATCCACAGCAATTACTATTCTTATTAAAGCTCAAATTGTCACCTCGGGGCAGTGGGAGTCTCTTTAAGTTGGCTCCTATGTCCTTTGACACCATGCCAGGCTTACCTGTGTATCTCCTTCCTGGACCTGGGTCAGCCCTTTCTCCAAGATGCCCTGTTTCCTTTCAATCAAAATGGTATATCATGACCCTAACCTGGCATAGGAATGCTCCTCACATCTATGGGTCTTAGTTTCTACGCCTTTTGCAGTGGACGGAGCTGGAAGGGAGACACATATGAACTCAAAATTAAAATTCCCCTTCTCTACATTACCTCTTCTATAATACTCTATATTGCCTTTTGTTTATTGGCACTGGGTGGTATTGAACCCAGAGGCATTCTATCTCTGAGCTACACCCCCAACCCCATTTTATGTCTTTATTTTGACACAGGGTCTCACTAAGTTGCTGAGAGCCTTGCTAAGTTGCCAAGGCTGGCTTCAAACCTACAATTCTCCTGTCTCAGCTTCCCAAGTACTAGATTACAGGCGTGCGTCACCATGGCCAGCTGTGCTTCCATTCTTTTGAACTAGAAATCCTGGTCCTCCGGGGTACAGAAATTATAGAATTTGGATGACCTATAATTATTCCCTTGATTTATCCCACATTATCCATACAACAGTCTTGGGATAACAATAACAATACTAATACCACTATGAGTAAATTAGGATTGCTAAATATGTCTCAAATGCTTTGCACATACCGTTGCCATCCTCCCATCTTTAAAACTGTATCGACATCGTCAGATCACCTTGTCAACACAGACATAATATAACCCGCTGCCTTCGCTCCATCTTGGTTCTACATGGAACCGTACACGCTCACCAATGGCTCCGTGTCACTGTCTCTCCAGTCACTTGGTTGTCTGGAACTCAGTCTCCATCAGATTCCTGAGGAAGGCTCATGGGAGCAATATCCGCTGAGTTCTTATACGCCATGTTAATAATAGTTTGTGCTCTTTATACGTGAATGTCAATTTTGCTGAATATAAAATCCTTGGCTCATGTTCACATTTTCTCTTTTGAGTACCTTTAATATGTTACTCCATTTTCTTCTGTCACAACATATGGCTGCAGAAAAGTCTCATGACAATATCATTTTCTTTCTCATATAAGTCGCCTACTTCTTTTGCTTACATGCCCAAAGGATTTTTCATTTTTTCTGTAAGGCCCAGTAATTTTACGAAAATATGTTTAGGTCAATATAGTCAGGTATACCATTTCCTCTTTCAATATGCAGCTTTAGATACAGATTTAATTTCATTAGGCTTTTTTAATTAGAATCATTAGGGTTTGTTCTGTGACCTTGCCTTGTTTTTCGTTGTTTTGTTTTTCCTGCACAGATGTCTATTATCCATGTATTGAGTCTTCTTTGCCTATCATCAACATTTGTCATTTTCTCTCTAAGCATTTTTATATCATGACTAATTTCCTTCTGATTCCAAAATTTTCCTTCCTTTAGGCATTATACTGTTTATATGCTCTTACGTTCCTTGTAGTTGAGTTTCCACTTGTGAAATTGTTTTCCCTTTTATTTCTGATTTTTCTTGAATCTTGCCACCCCATTTTTAAGTTTTCCTATGAATATATTGTCTTCCACGTCTTGTATCATTTTAAAATCCTTTCGAGTTCATCATAAAATAGGATGTTAAAGGATGATATTATGGCTTGGATGTTGAATGTCAGCCAAAGGCCCAGGTGTTGAAGGCTTGGTTGTCAGCTTGTGGGGCTATTGGGAGATGGTAGAACCTTTAAGAGGTGGGGCCTAGTGGGAGGAAGTGAGGTCATTGGGGGTGTGTCCTGAAGGGGGTATGGGCCCCTCATGCCTTTCTCTTTCTCTCTCTCTCTCTGCTTCCTGGCTGCCATGAAGTAAATAGATTTGCCCCAGCACACACTCCCCACCATGATGTTCTAAGCCTTGCCACAGGCCCAAAGCAACTGAGCCAAACAACCATGCACTGACCAGGCACATTTGAAATCACGTGGGCCAAAACATCTCCCTTCCTTCCTTCCTTCTTCTTTCTTTCTTTCTTTCTTTCTTTCTTTCTTTCTTTCTTTCTTTTTTTCTTTCTTTCTTTCTTTCTTTCTTTCTTTCTTTCTTTTTCTTTCTTCTTTTCTTTTCTTTTCTTTTCTTTTTTCTTTTCTTTCTTTTTCCTTTGTACTAGGGATTGAATCCAGGGACGTTCTACCTCCAAGCTATACCCCTAGCCCTATTTGTTATTTTTTAGTTTGAAACAGGGTCTCACTAAGTTGTTGAGGCTGGCCGTGAAACTGTGATCCTCCTGTCTCAGCCTCCCAAGTACTGGGATTATAGGCATGTGCCACCACACCCAACATTCATATGCCCTTCCTAACTCCCCAAAGCTCATACTTCTGTTTTTTTCATGTAATGTTAAAAAATATGGTAGCTTGCTTTCTGAGATTTCCTGATTCTGTACCCCTCACCAATTCTTCTCTGAATTTTCTCTTTCTTTTTTCTTTATTATTCTGGCCCTGTTCAATTTTTACCCCACTCCCAGCAGGTTCTCTCCAGAAGGATGCCCTAACAGTCAGTTTTGAGAATACACCATGTTCTAGGCTGCTCTAGCTCCTTCAGTCCACCTGAAGGGCTTCCTGCACTCATCTGCTGCTGGGGTGAGCAGAATCTGTCCCAGGCTCAGTTGCTATCCTCACGTTGGCTACAGCATGGAAAACCATGACTATCTGTAGCTACTTTGGGGTTCTTCCATTCTAAGTCCATCTTCCCTCTGCTCACTATGCAATGGACATAAAAAACAGACAAGTCTCACATTTGTTAATGGTTCCTCCCCTACCTTATTGTATTTTATAGCTCATGGGGATATCCTTTCACCTAGTTTTATTGTAAATGTTGCCTTGAGTTTTTGGTTTGGGGAGAGTTTTTTTGTTTTGCTTGTTGTGGTGCTGGGGATTGAACCCAGGTTTTCACACACGCTAGGCAAGTGTTCTAATGTTAAGCCACACCCCGACCCTGGATTTTGGTTTTATTATCTCATTGTTCTGTCTGCTTCGTGTGGGGGTTTGGGAAGATCCAAAAACTATACTGTTACTATAGCCACTATCCTACCCAAATCTCCCCTGCTGATGACTCTCAAACATCCATGTGCAGCCTGCCTCTCTCCCCGAAACCACATACCCAGCTAGCAATTGCGATCTCCTCAGGGATATGTAGTAGGTGTTTCAAATTGAATGTGGCCAAAAGAAGCCCTTTTGCAGCATCTCTATTAATCTTCTTCTCACTAAATGGCACTGTGTTCCTCCCGATTGCTTAGACCAAAAGCTTAGGAGCCATTCTCTTCCCCACATTCCAACGTTAATCCCATCCAGGCGCCCTGGTCACTCTACCTCCTCCTCTGGTCTGGGTCTCCGCCATCACTCCTCAGGACCTTGGCACTAGCTTCCTGACCGGTCTCTCTCTCCAGTCCCCCTGCATGGCAGCCACAGTGGTCTCTTTAAATCAGAACTCAGATACACCATTCCCATGTTCAGCATGTCCCAAAGGCTTTCACTGACTCTAACCTTAACCCATGGTCTACAAGACCCTACAGAATTTGGACCAGTTCTCTCTGACTCCATTTTCCTCCACTGTCATTTTCTTCTATGTTTCTAGCATAGGTCTTTGTCCCATCCCCAAAGAATGCTCAGATGCTTGTCACCTTGGGCATGTGTCCTTGATGTTCCCTGGGGGCTGGAATGCTTTTCCCCTAGGTCGTCTCAGCTCTGCCTCTTTCACACCACTGGGTCTGACATGAGGAGGTCTTTCTAGGACACCCCAGGTAAGCCTGTTGCCCATGTTATTGTATCTTTGTCTTCACACTCATCAGTGCCTGAAAATCATTTTTTGTTTATAGTATGTGTAAATATTGTTCAATTGTACACGATCCTGCCACCATTATCAGCACTACTAGAATCCTCCTTGTAGACAGAGATAGCACCTTGTGGCCAGTGATAGTACCTAAGAGATATTCAATATCTACCAGGTAGCTGTATTTCAACATGCCTGTGGATGTGGCTGAAATAACCGTACCCTGTGTCATAGCACACTCTGGAACAAGAATATTTTCCTAATATTGTCAGCTGCCAACCTAAACCTTTCACTTGGGTCTGTACCACGAGACAGTGTCCTGACCACCTAACTCTTGTAAAAAGTAGTGGTTCTCAACCCTGTAAGAATTAACCCTCTCTTCCTATAATAAATTTTTGTAATGCACCTTTTCTATTTGGAGACGAAGTTTATATATAACTGTATACTTAATTGTTTTTTAAATCCACATAATTCCCTAACTATAATATAAAGGAATAATAAAAAGATAGCAATTGATAATAAAATAGTAAGTATTTCATTATGCAAATGCTTGAACATGACTAAACTGGAAGACGTAGGAAACGTGATTGTACCATTCTGTAGAGTCACCATGAACACAGGAGCCACCAGTTCAGACTAATGTAGGCAGTCCTGTTGGTGATTTAATACCACAGACCGAGGGGCAGGAATGTCGAATGGCGGTGTGAGTTTCCAAAATGGTGCACAACTATTGATAAAATTCAGAACAAAACCAAGAAGCACAGTCTTCTCAACTTAGTTGCATTCACGGAAAATTCAATGCACACTAAATCCTGGGGAAAAAAGACTCTGTATTTACAAATAAAATATAGTTTATTTCTAGGTTTAGATGTTTCTAAACATGTTTGTCACACATGAGTGTCTAGTAGAACACCTAAAAGTTTCGCAGGAAACAGAAAATGTCTTCACTGCGTTGGACTATCCTGAGTCTTGACAGGTAACTTGGCACCCCAGGCCTGGCCCATTAAATGCCAGAAACACTCCCTCCCCAGTCACTATATAAACCAGAATTAACCCAAGGAATTTACAAAGTGCCTCATTGATTTGTATTATTATAAAATAACAGCTTTTTCATTGTCACCCAAACCCAGAAGCAACCTGAAAGCTCTTCAACTGGTGAACGGACAGATACCCTGTGGTCCATCCAGGTAATGGAATACTATTCAGTAATAAAAAAGGAGCAAAGGTCTTAGAAAGGCAGCATCATGGGTGATTCTCAAATGCATTGTGCTAAATGAAAGAAGCCAGAGGAAAAGCCTGCATACTGTACGATCCCATCATGTGACAATTTGGAAAAGGCAAAACTATAGGGACAGAAACCAGGTCAGCGGTTTCTAGGAGCTGGGGGCGGAGAGAGGGGCTGGCAAGAAATAAAGTGAGTTTTGGGGTGACGCACTATGTCTTGGTTACGGTGGTGGTTACACGCTTGTATGCTTTTGCCAAAACTCAGAGAACTGTATATTAATAACAGGTGAACTTTAATATATGTAAATTGTTCTTCAAAACTTAACAAATGTTAAAAAAGCACGTACCACTCCTGCTGAGAGCCTCTGTGCAGAGCTTCGTGTTTATAAAGCACTTTCTGGTGTTCCGTCCACTGTGGGGAAGGCTGGGCAACAATTACTGGCCCACCTGGAGGCAAGCATGGTATGTGGGAAATGAACACTTGTGTTGAAGGTCTGGTTCCAAGACGTGGAATTCACCATTTAATTCTATCTGTGTCACCTTCGGCAAGTACCTGTGCCCGTCTGAACCTGTTTCCTGACCCTCTGTGATTCAGTGATTGGTTTGAGGCTGCAGAGTTAGTTAATGGCAGGGCCAGGCTGCCGGGCATACCCTTGCTGTGCTAAAAACTGGGGTACCTCCCACGGGTGGGCCATGTGCAAGGGAGCCCCATCGGCTGTCTGAGGGTGGGTGCTGAGGACAGGGCTGGGAATGATCTCTGAAGAGCAGTGCATGGAAACCACAAAGAGCAAGCCCCAGAGGGAAGCCTGCGCAGGGGCATCGGACGCTCAGGTGGTGAGTCTGGGCAGCGGGCTTGCGTCCCGGCCCCGGCAAGGTCACCTTTCTAATGGCAACAGCAAGGTTCCCAAGGGCCCTGCTTCCCTCAGGCTCCTATAACACAGTCACCATCGGGGTGGCTGCCACAGCAGACCATCTCCCCCACTCTGCAGGCACGAAATCCAAGGTCAAGATGCTGCAAGTTCTATGGGGGGGGGGCGCTTTCCAATCCATAAGTGGCCATCTCTGCATTATGCCCTCATGTGGTGGAGCTGAGAGGACTCTCTGGGGTCCCTTCTGGAAGGGCACTGATCCCACTGGAGAGGACTCCGCCCTCACGACCTGGTCACTTCCTAAAGGCCCCATCTCCAAGTACCATCACACCGAGGCCTGGGATTCCAACATACAGATTTTCCAGGGCGCACACTTGGTCCACCGTGGTTCCCTCCTGGGTCTCTCACTCTCTCCCTACTCCGCTGCCCTCTTCACAGCCCATCTAAGGCTCAGTCTTTCCAAACAGAATCAGTCCAGTCACCTCGAAGAGGTAAAAGTAGACTCGACACCACAGAACTCCAGAGGTGGGGGGCTGATCCCACACCCCTTTGAGTTAACACCACCTGCAGCCTGTGACTCGCCCTGAAGTGTGGAGGGAAGGCCAAGTTATCAGAGGCCAGGACAGATGCCCCAAGCCTCAGCACCTCCTCTCTCCCCCTGCAGCTCACTGCGACCAGTGGAATTCGAACCCTTCCCAGTCCTCTGCGAGGAAGCACCGGGTGCCAATGAGGAATGCCCGGTGTCTGAATAAAGCCCTGTTAGTTACCGCCTCCTTTAAAGTGCGTTAAGGAAAACATAATTGCCGAGTAAATCTCATTTGGGCTCCCACCATGCGCCAAAAGCCCAGTGCAGGCTTCTCTCCCCTTTCTTTATAGAAAGAACAGTGCACAGGCTTGCACAAAATTCCTGGAGAGCTGGAGACACTCGGTATGCATGTGGACCATGCGCGAGGACGCCTGCCCGTGTCCCCAGAGGGAGAAGTCAGGAGTTGGCCTCCCAGACTGAGTGGGGGAATCTCTCTTTGGAAAAGCCTCAAAATCCTTCTGGTCCTCAATCCCACCTCCATCATGGTGGACGTAGCAGGATCAGATGGGGAGTTTCAAACAGAAAAATACCATCCAGAAATGCGAGAAATCCTGAACTGGAATTAGAACAGTCACCGCTGCGTGAGGACGGGCACCTTCCCTTTGCCTAGTTCAGCGCCCATGGCAGACGAACCACAGCTCGGCGCTTCAACTCGTAGCCTGGCAGCGTACTGGCTTGGACGCCAGCTCTATCTACCTCCAGTTACTTAACCTCTCTGAACTCCAGTTGTCTTTGTCTGTAAGTAGTACTTAACCTCCTAAAGATGCCGCGAGACGTGCATGGAAGCGTGTAAATTATTAAGAACACCTGGCACATAGTTAACATAGAGCTAGTGCTATCTGTGAGCAGCCCCTTACCCGCTCATCTTCACCATGTTGGGCATTTTCTGTGTTCTGATGCTTTGACACTTTGGAGCCCTGCTGACCTGGGAGAGATGGCCCCTCCCAGGGTTAGCCTTTCCTGAGAGACAGGAAGCAACCTGCCTGCAAAGGTGTTTTTAAAACACAAACCAGCCAATCAGGGAGCCCACACCCCACCCACCTCCTTTATGGGTGCTTACTCTCTGGGCCACTAGCCACCTGTCCTGATCACCCAGGCACAGCCCCGGTGCCCCAGAGCCCACTGGAGTTAGTCAAACTAGCCAATCCCAAGCCAATCCCCTAAACTCTTCCTGAGCTGCCCCCAGGTTTCTGCCCACGCCCCCCACATGCTCCCACAGTTGTTGGGACTGCCAGTTTTTATGTCTGTATGGTCTCCAAGATAAAGAGCCCAGGAAAGCAAGGCTTTCCCTCCAAGGCACAGCACACCGCCCTGTGACGCTCAGTAACTATAAGTTGCAAGGAAAGGAGGAAAGGAGGAAAAGAGGGAGGGAGGGAACATGAATGAATCAGCTCGCCAAGTGTTTGTAACTCGGAGTCATCTTTACTCCTCACACTCTCTTCTGTCCTTCCATCCTTCTCTCTTCCTTTTCCTTTCCACCATCTCTCCACTCGTCTATCCTTACTCTCACATGCTAAAACAGAGCAATGACCTCTAAGTCATATTCTTAATTCCAGTATCTCCCTCTCCAACACATATACGCACCCCTGACGTGGAGCATCCTACCTCTGAGCTACACCCCCCACCCTTTTTACTTTTTGTTTTGAAACAGGGTCTTGCTAGGTGACTGAGAGTTTCACTACATTGCTGAGGCTGTCCTCAAACCTGCAATCCTCCTGTCTCAGCCTCCTAAGTACTGGGATTATAGGTATGCACCACCATACCCAGCTCACCTCTGACTTCTTAAAATATAACTAAACTCTTCCATCTACCTCCCTCCGGCCCCTCCCCAAACTCCCACCCTCATAGAATAAAGTTCCAACTGACTGTCCTGGGGTTAGCACCTCCTCCCCCCACCATTCCCTTTGCCTCTTCTACAACCACCCATGGATGTGCGCCATGATCTCCCACCCGCAGCCTTATTTCTTCACCAGACCTGAGCTAGTGCTGACCAAAGCAGTACACACCAATACCCTTGGCTCCCACCTCCCACATCTAGATCCTGTCTTGGCCCAGCATCTAGATGCCCAGCTACCATCCCAAATCACAAGGTACGCCCCACAGCAGCAGGACTGCCCTGAGACCTGCAATGTGGTGGGAAATCTGTATTAGTTTGCTGATGATCAAAGACACATCCCGGAAGTCTGGAGAGAACAGTCTACAAGAAACCAGAGTCAAACACAAAATGCAGGGCTGATCGATTTCATGACTAATTCTGCCTCGGCAGACCTTAATATGCTGTGACTGTGACCAGCAGGAGTAGTTTGAATGGTCATGCCAGTACAAGACCACTTCTCAATGCTACCCCCTCTCCTGCCTCCTCCCCTCTCCCTCCATAGATGCGCACGTGCACATGTGCGCATGTACACACACACACACACACACACACACACACACACATACACACACGTTCCACATTCCACGTACAGCAGTAGTGCTCCTCACTGCTACATGGGCTTTGCTATTTGTATAAGCTGTTTCTTTAAACAACTGCATTTTTATCAGTCAAATCCCAGTTTCCCCAGATCTTACATTCCACATCTACAGTGGCCCCCCATTGGTCTGCAGGGGGCACATTCTGAGACCCCCTTAGTGGACGCCTGGAAGTGCATATAGTACCAAACTCTATGAATACTGGTTATTCCCTATATATGAATATTTAGGATAAAGTTTAATTCATAAATTAGGCACAGTAAGAGATTAACAATAACTAAAAATAAAGTAGAATAATTATACCAATACCGTGTAACAAATGTTCTGAGGATGTGATCTCTCTCTCTCTCTCTTTCCCTCCCTCCCCTACCCCTCTCTCGATTCTCTCTCAGTATCTTCTTGTGCCGTCTCCAGGGTATTGACCGCAGTAACTGAAACCATGGAAAGCAAACCCACAGACAGAGAGACCGCTGTACCTTGTCTCTTTCTCAAATTGATCTTTGGGAAGCTTGGGTTGCTAACACTCCCGCCTTTGACTCTCAGTCTCTCTCCCCTGCCAAGTGGATGTTAGCATCTAACATGGAGCACAAGGCTGGGTAGTAGAAGAAACCCAGTAAATGTCTTTAGGCAAAAAGAATAATCCTTCTGTCAAAAGTCTAGCCATCATCCCTTAAATTTTCTATTTTTGAAAAATAGAATTCTGGTTTTGAATATGAGGTGGGAGGGAAGCTAATCTAATGCTTTCATCTCAGATTAAATACCTTTCTCATTTGAGAAGGAGTGTGTACAAATAACTCTGGGCTCCTGAGGCCTGAAGGAATAGGAGAAGGACGAGAAGAAGAGAGTAATAATACGGACAAGCAGCTTGCCGCACTCTAGGAGACTGACTCTGCATACCTTATCTCCCTCCCCGGTCTAACACTGGCCACGAGGAGGTAGGTATTATCAAGAGTCTGAATTTACCAGAAGCCATAGCACTCAGGATCCGGGGGGAGGGGAGGTGGCAGAGAGTGTCGGAACTGGAATTTGAATCTAGATCTAAATGGACTCTCAGCTGGTGTGACAGTATACACCCATGATCCTGGGAGGCTGAGGCAGGAGGATCACAAGTTCAAGGCCAGCCTGGGCAACTTAGACCCTGACTCAGAATAAAGTGACTGGGGGTATAGCTCAGTGGTAGAGCACCCCTAGGTTCAAACCCCAGTACCACAAAGGAAAAAAAGGGGGACTCTAAAGCCTTTGTCTTCTTCCAAGCTTTCTCTGGAGGAAACCATCTGGTCAATCCTCCTCCCCACCCCCAGTCCAGAGAGATGATAGGAAATAGTGCTTTATGTGCCCATAAAAGATGTTGCTTTTGGGGAGGGGTACTGTAGATTGAACCCAGGGGTGTTCTACCTCTGAGGAACACCCCCCAGCCTTTTTAAAATTTTTTATTCTGAAATAGGGTCTTGCTAAGTTGCTGAGACTGGCCTCAAACCTGTGATCCTCTTGTCTGAGCCTCCCAAGTACTGGGATTATAAGTATGCACCACCATACCTGGCTTTAAACACCTATTTTTAAATAATAGCTTATCCAATCATGCATAAAACACTACTCAACTACTAACAGTGTATCTGTAAAACAAAAAAAAAGTGAGATCTCTCATTTGTTGGATTTCTTAAAAATCTGATTTACTTAAAATTCAAAATATACAGCCAGGTGTGGTGCTTGCCTTTAATTCCAGTGTTTAGGAAGCTGAGACAGGAGGATCACAGGTTCAAGGCCAGCCTCAGCAACTTAGTGAGACCCTAACTCAAAATAAAAGGAGCCGGGGTATAGCTCAATGGTAGAGACCCCTGGGTTCAATCCACAGTACCACAAAAAAAACTCAAAATATTCATGATACACTTAAAAATAAACTCACTCATTAAATTTACCAAAATAAAGAGCTAACATTTACCTTTAAAAGAAGCAATGAAAACCCATTGTTTTAATTCTTCAATCATGACCTTATTCTTTCAAGGACTGAAAGAGTCTTTCTTAGCAAATCATTTGCATGATTCAAGAGCTCCGACAGTTGTAGAATTGTTCAAAGTCAACATGGAACCAAAACCAGGCAGCATGACGGCAAAGGATAAAGGAGCCAAGCGACCTTGAGGGAAGGGACCAGCAACGAGGTGAGTGGCACTGGCAGATCATGGGACTGGACTTAGGCAGCCCATGGGCCGAGCCCTTGCCCTGGGCATCCAACATCCACCCGAGGCTTGGGGGGCACTGGATACAAAGGTGCCCCACTGAGCTTCGGCACATAGACAGTGCTCAATATGTATGTGTGTGTGTGTGTGTGTGTGTGTGTGTGTGTGTGTGTGTGTGTGTGTCTCCCCCCACTTCTTTCCTTCCATCCATCCATCTTGGGACCAGGACTAATCCTATGCCAGGTGAGGTTCTACTTTTAGCTGCAGGTTGGGTGTCTCTGGCTTAGAGCACTA
The DNA here is from genome assembly GCA_004027185.1 of Glis glis. NCBI lineage: Eukaryota > Metazoa > Chordata > Mammalia > Rodentia > Gliridae > Glis > Glis glis. The sequence goes on from PVJS01000217.1 coordinate 23,502, forward strand.
GTGGGGTCAGGAGCAAGGAGCATCCAGTGCCACAGAGCTCTCCTTTAACCCTGCCAACATCCAGCCAGCTGCTGCCTCATCTATTTCTTCTCGCCCTGCCCTCAGGAAAAAGAAGCTGCCCAGCATCCTCCTCTGAATAGGGATGCTTCTGGGATCAGAGCCATTGGTCACAGCACTTGCAGTCTACTGGGAGTTCCAGGTTTTTCTGTTCCTTCCAGAATGCCCAGGTAAAGACAGGGAGAGAAAAAGGTAGCTGGGAGGTTGCTGACTGGCTTATAGATCTATGGGAATCAGGGTCAAATGCACATCTGGATGGAACTCAATGACAGTCACAGGACTGTAGCCTTGTGGCCAGGACAGAGCCCTGCCTTTGGAAAGAGGGAAGAAGGGAGGCCGAGAAGAGAGGAGACAGCAGGGAGCAGCCAGGCTTCTCCGTGCCCAGAGCGGTGAGCGACTGACTTATGATCTCCTTGCCCGGAATCAGGTGTTGTGTCTAGACAGACACTTAAGATGGAAAAGAAAAAAAAAGAAAGATGCTGGCTTCATTCTTCTCAGAATCTCCGCAAGCCCTCTGGGCTGCCTTGGTTCAGGGGGTCTGAGCTGGGGCCTGGGAGTTCACCCCAGCAGGTCTCTGCAGCAGTGCACAGAGCCACGGGGAGAGCAGGCTCCTGCCCACTAAGCCCAGAGCTAGAAGCCTTCCCTGAGCAGCATTGCACATGCTCAGCCCCCCTCCCACAAGACTCTCTTTCATTATCTCATTTAGTCTCTTCAGGTCATCCGGGCAGACAGGAGGTAGCAAGGTTAGTCTTTTCTGTAAGTGAGAACCAGGGACCCAATAAATTGATGCAGCCAATACCACTCATCAAACCCTAGAGTCCAGGGTTCTACCTGGGGAGTTCAGGTTTCCTAGCCCTACGCTCTCTTTCTGAACAGGCTAGGAGGTAGGGGTGGGGGAATGTGGCAAGGGGGAGAAGGGGCCCCATCCTTCTCCATTATCCTCCATCTGTGAGAAAGCCCAGCCCGCAGGAGAGTGTAGAGGACCTGGGGCGACCAGGTCTCTGCCTCATGGTAAAGCAAACGGCCACTGGCCCCATGTCGCATCTGTGCCTGGTGCGTGCTTCCTCTTCCTGCCCCCCACTGACTTTGTTTCCACCCAGCAGGTGACCCCTGCCTGGGCGCACATTTAGACAGTTGGGTCTGTGGCGCATGCGGGGCGGCTGGTCTCCATTGAAAGGTCATTGGGCCGGCGAGAGAATTCCCAGCTGGACCTCAACCGCCTGTCAGAGGAGCCACCGCCTCAGTGCCCTTTCACTCTTGGGTATGAAGAGGTCCCCACAGCAAACATTTAGAGGACATGCATCCTGATCCTAGCCTGTACCCTCTCCAACTCTCTGAGCTAAAAATCACAGCCCAGAGCTACACAAAGAGGCTTTCTTTTTTTTTTTTTTTTTTGGTACTGGGGATGGAACCCAGGGGCATTCTACCTCCAAGCTACACCCCCAACCTGATTTTTTATTCTTTATTTTGAAACAGGGTCTCACTAAGTTGCAGAGGGCCTCACTAAGTAGCTGAGGCTGGCCGCAAACCCGGATCCTCTGGTCTCAGCCTCCCAAGTACTGCGATTACAAGCGTGTGCCACCACGCCCGGCTCACAAAGAGGCCTCCTAACAAGGGCCCCATCCTCTAAATGAAGCTCAGGGAGTGAGCACAGGCAGAGCCACCCTCTGGTGTGAAGCCATCCTCAGCTCCCTGGTCAGAGAGCTGGACGCTGGGGCAGGCTTCCCCTCCTGGAAACTTCTGGAAGCTAGTCTTCTCCACTCAGGGCTGGGAGGATTCCTGTGCTGAGAGGTGAATGTCGGGCGGGGTGCTGAGGGTCTGAGCTTATTACACTGCTCCCCAGCTGGGCTGCCAACCTATCATCTTTGCCTGTCAGGAATCCGGGCTCTGAGTCTGCACACAGCAGTCGCTCCTTCCACGAGGGTCAATTAATGAGCTTTAGCACTGCACAAACACAGGCTTGCGCTTCTAGGCATGCCAAGCTCTAGTTCCTTCAGGTCAGCTCTGATACGGTCACTCCCACTCCAAAGCTTGGCCAGCTCTCGGCCACCTGCAAACAGTCCAGACCCCTTCCGGTCTTGGCATCTAGGGCCTCATCCTCAGGCTCCAGCCTCCCCTCCTAGAGTGGCCTCGTTCCCCCATGACAACTTGCCATGCACCTGTTCTTAGGCATGCACGTACCTTCTTGCTCAGGACAGTCCTGCTCTGTCCCCCTGCTTAGGTGACTGCCCCACCTGGAAGCCACCGTGCTGTACAAAGAATGGGCCCAGGAAGCGTGTGTTTCATTCATCCGCATTAAAGCTGAACCTAGAGGAGCCTGCGTCCTATTTTCTGCTTCACTGTCCCCCGTGCTCTATCTCAAAACTGCCCCGAGTCCACTGGCCCACAAAAGGGAGAGGGTGAGACCGCCGTGCAGCCCGGTGTGGGATAAAGCTATCAGTGTGTGACCTTTCCTTTCCAGTGCTTTGGGGCCTCTGGGATTTCAGAACCCCCAAGCCCTTTGCAAATGTCATTCTCCGTACCTGACCAGAAGGTGGGAAAATGAAGGTCTAGAAAAGGGAAGAATTGAAGGGAAGGAGGAGAGCGGGCACTGGAATGACACACCTTGGGCCTGGGGCTCTCCCCTGAGTTCGCAGGTCAAGCTTGGGGGGTGCATGCAACTCCGATCTCTTTTTGGCCTTTTTGGGTTTTTTGGGAGAGGTCTCACGCAGCGTTCACTGGCTCTTCAAGGGGTCTGTGATTTCAAAAGCGGCTTCTTTCACCCCGATGATTTGTAGGTTCAACTTTGATTGCCTTCCTAGGTTGGTGCTCCTCATGGTCCTGCCCCAGACCGTCTTCCCCTCCCATGACAGCTTCACTTACTGCTCCATACACTGGCCCCTGGCCCTGGACCAGCAGCCATGGTCTACACCCGCAGAGGTGCAGTGAGCTCATCTTTCCAGCCTGCACCTATTTCCCAAGCTACAGACCCACACCTCGAACTCGCAGCTGATGGATGGACCGCTCTACAGGAAAACCCAGAGGCAGGTCAGATTGGCAGAACCAGCACCGCGAACCCCGCCCCTCCCATCCATTCTCCCCACTGCAGCTTGAGGAGTCTCTCCAGAACAGAAATCTGATCAGGGTCCTCCCTGTACAAGACGCTCCAGAGGCTTTCCCTTGTATAAGGTTAATAAAGTCCAACCTTCCGTAACAGGACTCCTAAGGCCCGCACGCCTGGCCACCGCCTGCCGCTCCAGGAGCATCCTACCTCCCCCTGCATTTCAAAACATCACCATGTTCTCTCTGCTCTGGGGTTTCCCTCTAACTACAGCGCCTGACCATGCCCCCTTCATCTAGGTGAACACCTACCTTTTATTTAAATTTCCAGTCCCCATTTGAGTCCTGATTTCCTTTAGGAAGCCTGCACTAATTCTGGGGCCAGTTCACAGGCCTTTGCTAAGAGACTCTGTAGGGCTCCATACTTCCACTATAAAGATGGCATGGCACTTTGCAATAAGCACTTGCTCTTCTGTATCCCGCTCCTGCCCCCTCGAGAATTTAAGTTCCAAGAGGCCAGAAACTACTTCGGCCCATTCTCTGCTGTATCCATGGCCCCTGGTCAGGGCCTGGGACACAGGAGGTGCTCAATACATAAATGATTGAAATTGATCCATTGATAATTGACTTGATAGAAAAATAAATAGGATAAACTGGGGAGGGAAGAAGGGCGGTAAGGAGGGAAGAAAGAAAGAAAGGGAGGGAGGGGCATTTCCTTCTGAGAGTCCCTCATCTTCACTCCAGGCTGCAATGAACACGTGGACTAGCTATGAACACGTGGACTAGCGCTTTCCTTTTCGAGAGTGCCCTGGAGTGTAGATCAGGATGAGCCTCCAGGCTGGGGGAATCCCTGACACTGCTCGAATCAGTTCTCCTGAAAAGCTAGACCATGTACCTTCCACTTCTGCTCTGCCTGGTGCCCAGCCTGGTGTCTCACACTTAGCAAGTGCTTAGTCCTCACCTTGGGAATTCAGCTTTAGTTGATGCTGTGCCGTCAGACATATCATCTCATAAGCAGTGACGGATGAGGGGCGGTGGAATCCCGTGACTACTGCTGGAGGAGCAGGTACCCTGGGCTAAGATCAGCACCCAAGACCCGACGCCAGCCCCAATTCTATCTGTGACCTTCACAGAGACCTTGAATCAGCAGCAAATCTATTCTCGACTCAATTTCCCCCTCTGTACAATGGAGATTTGAGCCCTCTTTCCCTATCGTCCAAGGCTGCTGTGCAGAGATAAGACTAGAAGAGCAGCCAGCTAAGTGCACAAAACTATGAATATTCATGCTGTACATTTCTGAGGGCGACCTTAGCGGCTGCAGCTCATCAAGCCACTTGTAGCCACCTCTCTACCACACAGCTTCCCAGTTCTGTTTTCCCGTCTCTTTCCCTTCCCTTAAAAATCCTCCGTAGCCAGAGAGGATGAAAGAGACACAGCCACATCTACTACCTCCTACAAGCAGTGGTCATAAATCCCACTGCAATTAAGCTCAGCCTGGAAAGGGCTCTAAGCACAAAACACACCACACCGGCACTTTCTGCACGTGCCGATTACAGCATGACAATGATTGAATGGCCCCGTGTCAGTGACGCGAGGGGTTCGTCTGTCTCCCTTCTGTTCCTTTAGGGAGTTTACCAGTCAGTGTCTGGGGCTCTGCAGGTGCCAGGGATGACACCACTTGGAGGATGCTGATCAGAGACCACAGCACTAGTGGAGGAGCAGGGTACACGTACCACATCCGGTGACAGAATCCAGACTCAAAATGACCAGCAGAAGACAAGACTACGGAGAGCCAGTGAAGTGCACCTTGGATGGAAAGAGTGAAGACCTGCATTTGGATTCAAGAATTCAAGAGCAGACCCATAGACAGGAAGACACTTGACTTAGACAAGTTTATTAAAAGAGAAGGATGTGAGCCGGTGTAGCGGCATGCACCTGTAATTCCAGTACTTGGAAGGCTGAGATAGGAGGATCACAGGTCCAAGGCCAGCCTCAGCAACTTAGTGAGAACCTTAGCAACCTAGCAAAACCCTCTTTCAAAGTAAACAATAAAAAGGGCTGGTGTGTAGCTTGAAGGTGGAATGCTTCTAGGTTGAATCCCTAGTACAAAAGGAAGGAAGGAAGGAAGGAAGGAAGGAAGGAAGGAAGGAAGGAAGGAAGGAAGGAAGGATGGAAGGAAGGAAGGAAGGAAGGAAGGAAGGAAGGAAGGAAGGGGGCTTTGTTCATTGATATGTTTTTAAAACCATAACTTGACATAAGCCAAGTGACACTTACTTAAAAAAATGCATAACGTTAGGTTGTGTGAACCTGGTAGTGTCTGGGATTCTCTAATCTCTGTTCCAGCCAGACAACACAAAACACTGACCAGTATGGTTGCCCCTTTCAGAAGGACGATACCAAAACAGAAAAAGAAGGGGTTCGGGCTAGAAACATACATAGAAATCTAATCTATGACGTGAATGAAGAGGCATTCACGCTGGAAGAGAAAATGTGGAAGTACTGCAGTTGCTGGCTGCAAGTGTGCAAAGGACCATGCTGAAAAGGCAAGAGGCCACCTTCTCCAGGCCCCTGAAGGCCCAGCCAGGCCATCAGGAGGAGTCGTCAGGAAAATCTGACTGACAACCAGGCCACTGTGAGCTCCCAGTCCCTACAAGATGTGAGCAGAGGGTGCACCGAGGAGAAAGGAACAGTAGGGCGTGACCTCTGCTGATGTCAACTCTGCCAAGCCCATGAGTGACCGAGTCAGGAGAGTCTCCTGACTGAGGAGGAATGGCTCATGTGCCCTGGCTCAGGTCTCCATGGAGCCTGCCAGCCTGGGCCTTGTCCCCTCAAATCCTGCCACTCTGGTCTCTTTTTCTGTCATTTTTGCCCTCTAGCTGCCGACCCCACCCCTGCATGCCAAAATGGCCAGACATCAGGGCTCCTCTGATAAACCTTCCACTCCCCCAAGAGCAGGTCAGGTGCCCTGCACACTCGCTTTCTTAGCACCTCACTTTACACTTGCTGCTTACTGACTTGTCTGTTGAGTTTCCCCGGTGAACGCAGCTGGGTGCAGGCACAGCCCTGTCTGCTTTCTCTCTGTTACAATGCAGCACACGGTGCAGGCACAAAACCAGTTCATCCCAACCGCACGCACGTGTGAGTGAACTGGATTCTAAATGAAGCTACTTAGACGACAGAGTGGGTAGGATTCAGTCGCTAGAACTTCTGAGCATCTCATCCCTTACAGACACACCTCCCATCTCATCTGGGCCGCACGTCAGCTTTGAAGTGTTTCTGTCCCGGCCTCGGGGCCTGGGAAGGAAGCCCCATCACCCATATCACCCTCCAGCCCCAAAGGCCTTCTGCAGCTTCCAGGATATCAGTGACACCTTCCCATTGACTAGTCCTGCAATGGACATTTTAGGGAATTCTTTTCTGGAAAACACTAAGGATCAACCTGTTTGGCGTGGCTTTGCCAGGTGGTAAGAGATCAGAAAAGATGAACTTAGGATGCCTTTCACCCTAGGACTCTGCCTTTAGGTTGTGGAAGTACCTGTCCTCTTGAACCTGGGCTATCCCGAGAGATGCCTCTTGAACGGAAATATGCCTCATCCCAGGGTGAGACTCAGCAGTGTTCCCAAAGGGACCACCAACCTCCCCTGCCTTGGGGACACGTCTGTTCCCTCTCCCTGCACACACCATGGGCCACGGCAGAGACAGGCCAGGGGCACTGGGTTCGTCTGCTGTTGGGACAACTTGGTGAACTGTCTCAAGAAAGACCCAAGGGACTCGGGGGTCATTGCTTCGCTCTCAAAATGTGCCTTCTACTCCCACCTGCCGGTTAACACCATTGCCCTTAAAATGAGCATTTTCTAACTCGCTTCTGTTTACCTTCTGCCTCTACCACTGCTATTAATATTTAATGTCTCCTGAAGAAGGCGAGCTGCACAGCAATCTCCAGTGCTCAGTCATCAGAGACTGGCCTGGAGCTCACTGCCTTCTGCAGCTCAGCACAGCCCATCCTGGACAGCAGTCGAGGGTAGGGGCCTGCAGTGGCCGAGGTGGCGTGCTGGGTGCTGCCAGGAGGCTCAGGTGCTCAGGTTCAGTGATGCCCTCCAGGGAATGGCAGTCCTAGAGTCCTCTAAGTTTATTTACCTACTTTCTGGCAAAGGGGCCTCCAGGCACACCAACAGCCTCTAAAATATTACAAACCATTAACACATAAGGTGGTAAAACACACACAGTTCATTCTGCCTTCCTGGGATCACAAGGCAGCTCAGGAGTGGATCGCGGGGCTCTTTTAGCCCCAGAGCTGCTGGGGACAGAGTCAGCAGGTGCGCTTTCTTCTTTGAAGAAAAGGCTCCAGGTTCCCGTTTGACTCCTGGGCATACAAACCTGTGCATAGAAACCACCTAGCAAATTCTGATCTGTGCAGAAAGACTCCACTGTGAGTCACAGTGGTGGGAGTGGGGGGAGAGTCCCCCACAGCTGACGCCTCCACAGCTGGAGCTGGACCATTCTGCACATACAGGAGGTCGAACTCAGAACTGAGGTACACTTGGCCACCGAGGGGACAGAGGGCAACAGTGTGGTCTATGAGAGGAGTGGCAGGTGGAGGGCAGGGGCCTCAAGCACGCTTGACTTCTGTCACTCACACATCAGTGCAGCGAGGCCTCCCCACGTCTCAGTGCTTCTACTCAATCCAATTCAGTTTTCTCATCTGGCAAATAATAGAATTATTTAATTTGAGAGCTGGAAGAGGCCCCAGAAAACATCTCGTCTAATCTCCTCAGAAACAGATAACATCTGTCCTACCTATTTCTCCAGGTTGCTAGATGGATCGTTGGAATCCAGGGAGCCTGTATTTGTGGACTCAGGATATAAGATGTGACGCGGGGGCCAGTCATTTCATCTGTTTCTGCCTTGCCTCTCCCTGGCTACTGTTCAGCTGGGACCTGGAGGCACCTCAGAAACAAGAAACTCAGATACCCCAAATTCCTGTTACTATCGTAAAGCACCCTGCCTGCCTTCTCTGTTTGACCCCAGGAGGCAGATGGTGAGGGATTAAAGTGGCAGATAGGGACAGAGACAGAAAGGCACGCTCTAAATCTCAGGGGTAGCTGACAGGGGACTTCCCTTGACGAGGACTCTTGCTTTAATACTTCCCTGCTTTTTTTAACAAAAACTGAGGTTCTTTTTGGTATAATCAGAAAACTTCAAAGCGCTTCAAACGGAAGGGGTTTTGGGAAGTGGGTGAACAGCTGTGCAGCATCTGCATATAGAACAAAGACTTCTAGATTTGTCTGTTTGCAGGGTATAGTCAGAGGGGGTCATATAAAAGTAAAGTATGGTTATAAAGACCCCCACATTGCCAAACCAGATGACATGAACTCCCCAGTGCTCCTATCTAACTGGCCTTTTGTTTTCTATAAGCCAGTTAGCATTTACAGAGAATCCCTTAGAAAGGAATTCCCAAACCCTGGTAGAAGGTAAGAGGTTGGGAAAATGAACCTCAATTTTCAGATAATAAAACTTAGTCTGGGAACAATTACCCCTCCCTGGCTGTGACCTTGTCTTATTTATCCTCACATCTCCAGCATCTAAGATAACCCACAACACAGAAAAGGTGCTCAAGGGAGATGAAGGGATCTGCTGCCCTTGGGATGAGAACTGGTCTCAGGCTCTGGGGGTTGGGGGCTTGTTAAAATGCAGACGGATTCAGACACTTGGAGATTCGGTCGGCCTGAGGTCTGCATGCTTAATAAGTTGTCCTGGTAAGATTCTGAACAGATGATCCTTGCCCTCCCTTTGAAAAAGGTAGCTTAGAAAGGACTCTGAATTCCCAAGCCAGCAGGTTCTCTGGAGGGCTATTTATACATCTCCCATCCACACAGTTTGTCCCCGAGCTCATGGGTTTATAAGTATCCCTGGGCCAGATCAGGTAAAGGTTACAGTCCCGCAGCTGCTCAGGCTCTGGGTCATTTGCAAGGTGCCAGCTGGCTTTCAGGAGTCCCGCAGATGCACTGTGGGGCAGGGGGTGGGGAAGGGAGTCGCAGACAGCAGCTCCTGCCTCCCAGCAGCAGGTTCCTGAGCTTCTGCAAAGGAAGGACTTAAGCAGACTCTCAGGATGTGGAGCTCAGCAATGGCGCTAGGCTCCCAGAGCTGAGGACAATTAACCTTTAGAAGGGCCGCTCCATTACGGGAAGCAGCAGCTGCCTCTCTCCTCCCAGCCTGCCCCTGTTCCCTGAAGGAGCACCATGCCGGGGGCATCTCCCTGGATGTGGCTCTGTTCCAAGGCTCAGAGATTCAAAAGGAAAAAAAAAAAAGCCCACACCGGCCAGCCTGCCAGCTGCCTGGGCTAGCACCTCTGAGCCCGCTCAGCCCGCCTCTGCTCAGCTGCTAAGTAGCATGATATTTCTGGCCTCTTCCTGATGAGGATATTCCTCTGGGATTTCTGTGGAGCTGAGCCAGAGGTGGAAGGAGAGGAGGAGACTCAACAATGCAGTTCCCACAAAGGGTTTCTCCCATGTATCAAAGCAGCAGATCAAAAGTTCTGCTTCTCTCCCCACCCTGCATTGGTTAAGAGCACCTGTGCCAAGGGCGGCGGCACATGCCTGTAATTCCAGTAGTTGGGAGGAGGCTGAGACAGGAGGATCACAGGTTCAAGGCCAGCCTCAGCAACTTAGTAAGACCCTGTTTCAAAAAATAAAAAAGGTCTGGGGGTATAGCTCAAAGATAGAATGCCTCGGAGTTCAATCCCAAGTACCAAAAAATAAAAAGACGGTGCCCTGTGGCTGTGGCAAGATTCACTTCCTCAGCAGCTCATCCTTGAGCCCATCCCTTAGGGTTCTGAGTATGTGGTCCCATTAAAATATGGCTATTCCTTCTCCATGGCTCTTATGGAGGTCGTATTCCCCAAAAACAACCACAAGGCTATCCCCCGTCCCACGTGTTCTTCCTACCAATGACTGGCATACCCCTCATTGACAGGCGGGGTACACGGTCCCTCTTTTTGAATCTAGGTGGCCTTGTGACTGTGGTGTAGGTAATTCTGTATGACTTCTGCTAGGTCAGTCATAGGAGAGAGACCAGCTTCTGCGCGGTTCTTCTGGGCTGCTCAATCTTGGAACTCAGCCACCATGTTGTGCGGAAGCTCAAGTACCCTGCAGAGAGGCCACAAGGAGAGGAACAGAGGCCCCGGCCCTGCTCAGACAGAACCTCCAGCCTGTAGGCAGTGCCAACTTGCCAGCCATGGAAGCGCGCCACCTTGGAACAGATGCTCCAGCTGCCCCCAGCTGATGCCACGGGGAGCAGAGATGAGCCCGGAACCTTCCCCACTGAGCCTTGCTCAAATCAAAGACTTGTGAGTTCCACCAATGACCGCTGGCGTGTTAAGCTACCACATTTTGAGATGCCTTGCTATACATTGGTAGATAATGGGAACCAGTTTGTTTAGGTACTGGGACCCCGGTCTCTGGATCACCCCCACTCTTATCCCAGCCAGTCTGCCGCCAAAAGCAGCTCTAAGGTTACAGGGCCACGTGGATTCATTTAGAGAGACATACTTGTGGGGCTGCTGGGGGCAGAGCTGGGGGAGGACTCAGCCCGCATAGACACATGCTTCTTCAGGCCTTTCCCCCCACACTGCGCAAGCAGAATAGCTCTACTTGGCAGGCTGGTGGCCAGGATAGTATGTCCCGGCCAAAGAAGTGATAGATCAAGACCTCCTGGCTCCAGGTCCCAGGACACGTGGTTCCGACTCACATGCTAAGCCTCCCTCCATGGCTCCCTCGGGCTCTTGTCTCATTACTTTCTCCTTCCCCACGTCTCCAGACCGCTGTCAATGGGCTTCATCACACTGCAGTGTCCTCTTGAGAGCCAGGTCCTGGCAGGCTTGCCCAGGCCTGGTGGCCCCATGCCGATGAAGACAAAAGGCTCTGTGTGGTTGTCCCAGGAGCACTGCGGTGCTCCAGGACCTCTGCCAGAGGCTGAGAGGATCTGTGGATATTTGTTCCTTCCATGGGCCTGTTGGTCTCTGGCCACAGCACTGTGATGCAGCGCTTGCAGGAGACCAGGTTGCCCAGTAGCATGCACCTGTAGCGTAGGGGGCTGGAATCGGGAGGCCTGGGCTGGCAGTCACAGAGTGGGCGGGGCTAGTGCCATCCCCAGTCAGAGGCCCCTCCTTTGGCCTCCCACAGTGCTGCCTGGAGCAGGCAGCCTGTGTGTCCTGCGTGATGACGTGATGATGGCCAAGCAAGCGAAACATTTTCTAGGCCAGAAATCAACCCAGTCCTTTGAGGGGTCCCCTGCACTCCTAGAACCTCGGAGCACAGCACATGCCAACACCTCTGGCCTGGCAGTCCAGTTGTGCACTCCGCACCCCCAGTGTGGCTTATCCACAGGCTCCCTGAGAGGACTCCGGGCCTGCAGAAGGGGAGGACCAAGGGCAGGCCTGGGCAGGAGTTCGCATACAGACCCATGCTCCCACCACACATGCCTACTCCTCCATTTATACCCAGAACCCAGCAGGCCAACCCAGTCCTGGCAGAAGAGGTGGGGAAGCTGGGAAAGAGAGCTATGGATGTAGTACCAGGCTGATTCCACCAGGAGTAGAAGAAATCAGGCCTGAATGGTGACGAGACCGGAAGTCTCCTCTACACAGGGCAGCTAGAGGGGCACGACTGGTACAACCATGTTACAAAGGGTTATCTGCAGATATCAGGGTCAGCTCAAGAGCCCCCAGTGCCTTCCCAGGCGAGGCATGGACTTCAGGATGGATGATCACAGGCCTGCAAACCGGCAGGAAGAGTTCCCGTGTCTCCCTGAGCGGATACTGAACAGGCTTGGTCCAGCTGGGGTGGCGCTCAGTAGCGGAGCATTTGCCTGGCATGTGTGAGGCCCTGGGTTCCATCCCCAGCACCGCAAAACAAAAAACAACAAAAAAAGCCTAAGTGGACTGGTCATGGTAGCTGCCCAGTGTCCATGGGACTCTGGAAAGCTTAAGACCAGGCCAGACTGCCAGTGTGATGTCCTTGAGGTCTCACTGGGGCCAAAGGGGGAGGTCGGCCAGCAGCCCGAGGCACGGGCCTCCAGGAGAAAGTGGGTGAAACTGTGGATCAGCTCTAGGTGTGGGCTCAGAATTTGACCTACAGGCCACAGGACCGGGTAAAAAGTGGCTTTCAAACTTTCACTGACCATAGCCCAGGACCCACATACCCACAGGTCTGCATAAAACTGCAACACTCTGCAAAACAGCTCGCACTGTCTAGGAGGCCACCGAAGTATCTTGTTCCTTTTTTCTTTTCTTTCTATTGATTGATTGATTGATTGTGGGACCAGGGATTAAACCCAGGGGCATTCTACCTCCAAGCTATATCCCCAGCCTTATTTTTTATTCTTTATTTTGAAACAAGGTCTCACTAAGTTGTGGAGGGCCTCACTAAGTAGCTGAGGCTGGCCACGAACCTGCGATTCTCCTGTCTCAGCCTCCCAAGTACTGGGATTACAAGAATGCGCCACCACGCTCGGCTCTCTATTTATTTATTTATTTTTTATTTTTATAAAATTGCTGCTTGTGACCCACTAAACTGATTTTCCAACCCACTCCTGGGTCTTGGCCTGCAATCTGAAAAGCACTGCTCTAGAACAGGGGTCAACAAACTATGGCCCACAGGCCAAATCCCACCATCTGTTTGGGTTTTGTTTATTTTTTAATTGAAATAAAGTTTATACAATTCATGAAATTTTAGAAATGCGTTTTTATATGTCAGAGTGTAGAATTTAGTGCACATATTCACCATGCTGTACAACTACCACCTCTCTCTAGTTTCAAGACTTTGCCCTTGCCCCAGATGAACACCCAGAACCCATTAAATAATCGCTCCTCACTCCCCACTCCCTCCAGTCCCTAGCAACCACTAATCTGCTTTCCATCTCCATAGATTTACCTATCCTGTATATAACATAAGGGAATCACACACTATCTGTCCTTTTGTGTCTGTCTTCTCTCACTTAGCAGAATATTTTCAAGGTCCTTCATTCCTTTTTATGGTTAAATAATATTCCATTCTATGGATTTGCCACAATTTGTTTATCTGTTCATCTATTGATGAACATTTGGGTTGTCTCCACCTTTTGGCTTTTAAGGATAATGCTGCCATAAACATGTGTATATAAGTATCTGTGTGGACAGCTGTTTTCGTTTCTCTCGAGGAGTAAGAGGTGCCATCGCTGGGCCATATGGTAATTCTGTGTTTAACTTCTTGAGGAGCTGCCAGGCTGTTTGTCACAGCGGCTGCACCATCTCACCTCCACAGCAATGTAGGAAAATTCCTGTTTCTCCACATCCTTGCTACCACCTGTTATTGTCTGTGCATTTTTAATTTTAGTTTTGATTCTTTGTATGCAGTGTTCCTAGAGGTGTAAAGTGTACTTCATTACAGTTCTGACTTACATTTCCTGAAGGATCAATGAAGTTGGACATCTTTTCATGTGTTTCCTGGTCATTTGTAGATCTTCTTTGGAGAAATGTCTACTTCAACCTATGAACATTTTACAGTTGGGTTGTTTATCTTCTTAGAGTTGAGTTGTAGGAGCTCTTTATATGTTCTGAATATTAAACTCCAATCAAATAGACGATTGGCAAATATTTTCTGCCATTCTGTGAGTTTTCTTTTCATTTCTTGATAATGTCCTTTGATATGCAAACGTTTTAAATTTGATGATGGCCAACTTATCTATTTTGAGTCTTATTGCCTATGCTTTAGGTGTCAAATCTAAGAATCCATTACCAAATCTACTAGTTTTGATCTGGAGTGTCTTCCAAAGGCCCACGTGTTAAAGGCTTAGTCCCCTGCTTGGCGCTATCAGGAGGTGGTAGAAATTATAGGGGGAGGGGCCTACTGGGAGGTCCTGAGGATGTTGGGGGTGTGCCCTCAAGAGGGATGGTGGGATCCCAGCCCCTCCTCTTCCTTTCTTTTTTGCATCCTGGCCATGAGGGGAACCATTTGCTTCCTGCCATGATGTGCTGCCTTACCATGGGCCCAATCATGAATTGAAACCCTTAAAACCTTGAGCCCAAATAACCCTTTTGTCTTTATAAGTTGATTATCTCCGTTACATGTTGCAGTAACAGAAAGCTGACTAACACAAGAATCAGATTTGTGAAGATTTACCCCTATGTTTTCTTATAATAGTTTTATAGTTTTACTTCTAATGTTTAGGGGTGTTTACCCATTTTGAGTTAATTTTTGATTATGGAATGAGGTAAGGATCCAACTTTATTCTTTGGAAAATGACATTTTTCTTTATATAGAAAATCCTGAAGAATCTACAATAGACCACTAGAACTAATAACTTCTGCAGGATTAACACATAAAAATCAATTGACTTTCTAGACACTGGCAATGAACAACCTGAAATGGAAATTAAGAAAATATATCTACTTATAATAGCATTAAAAAGAATAAGATACCTAGGAATACATGAAACTAAGGAGGTAAAGGAGTCATATACTAAGTACTATGAAACTCTGCTGAGAGAAAATAAAGACCCAATTAAATGGACAGACATCCCTTGTTCATGGACTAGAAGACTCAACACTGTTCAGACAGAAATGCTCCCCCAAAGCAACTCAATACAATCCCTATCAATCCCAATGGCCATTTTTATAGAAGCAAAAAAGCTGCTCTTCAAATTCATATTGAACTACAAGGGACCCTGAAAAGACAAAATGATATTAGAAAACAAAAACAAAACAAAGCTGAAAGACTCATACTTCCCGATTTCAAAACTAACTACAAAGCAACAGTAACCAAACAGTGTGGTACTGACGTGAGGCTAGACAGACAGATCAATGGGATAGAATTCGGAGTCCAGAATAAACCAAAACATCTGTGGTTAACTGATTTGGACCAGAGTACCAAGACTACTCAATGGGGAAAGAAAGAACAGTCTCTTCAACAAATGGGGCTGGGACAACTGGAAACCACAAGCCACCTGTTTGCATGAATTACACTGGACATCTTCCTGCTGGTGTGTTTCTGTATTATCTACGGCTGCTTCTGAGCTGCCATGGCAGAGTCGGGTCAGAACAGCAGGGACAATATGGCCCACACACCTTCTAACATACCTTCTCTTTGTCCCATTACTAAAAGAGAGTCTGCAGATTCCTGCTCTGAAGTCTTGCTTCTCATGCTCACCTGTAGACATCCCTTCACCCAACAGACACAGATTGAGCACCTGCCACGTGCCACACACGGCTCTAGACACAACAGTGAAGGAAACCGACAAGTGTCTGTCCTCGTGGGGCTTATGTTCCAGTAGAAGAACTATCCAGGGCAGCCCTGCAATCTCAGGAAATGCAGTGGCCCCTGTGGAGAAGCAGCGACACTGTCTGTAAATTACCACCGGGCTTCTAAGCTGAGATAGAGGCCGTGACTCCTCTAAGCTTGGGTACCCACAAATGTTCCCTGATGGCTCCAGGTCACATCTCATTCCACTGCATCTCCTGAGCCAGGGCCAGAGGTATCCAGCAAGTAATAAATCCAATAGCTTCCCTGAGAACCTAATATGTTCTGGGCGTTGTATAAGTGCTGCAGAGGACACCAGTGAGTAAAATACAGCCCCTGCTTGCAGAAGACCACAGCCTAGTGAAGAATAAACCAAATACACATCATGGTAAGAGGCGGAAAGAAACTCTATCACGCCATGAGCACATGCTTCGTGCCAGGCACTGTGCAAAAACTTCTACAGTGATTATCTCATCCAATCCTCAGGAGAACACAAGAAATACTGCCATCACATTTGAAAGATGAACAAACGGGGCTTCTAAGACCTTAGCCCTTTGCCCTCAGCTCCAAAGCTGGTGGGCAGAAACTCGGAAGTCTGAACAGTCTACATGATTCTAACTTTAGCCATTCAGTTATTAAATAGACTTTTATTGAGGTCCCACAATTTTCAAACCATCCGTCTAGTCTCTGGGGTTATAAGGATCATCTCTTTATACTGTGCCACTCTGTATCTACCATGAACAGGGGAAGAACATGTCATAATTCACCTGCCTGCAGGAATTCATAAAGTAATTCAGGAGACAGGACACAGACTTAACTGAAATGCTGACAATAACACCAGGTACATTCAAAGTCCCCAAAACAGGTATAAATAACGGTGTTTCAAAGGATTTGAAGTGCTTAGGGATAGAGTGGATAGGGACTCTGACAGATGGCAGGATTTATGAGTGGTCACACAGACTGAGTCCCCCCACCACGCGCTCACCCTCACAGCTTGGGTTGGGCTGAAAGTAGAGGGAAAAGGTATCAGGACACTGCGGATGACTTGAAGAGTAGCTCATAAACCTGAGCACTGAAGATGAGTCCCTTGGTCAGATACATTATCTCCTTCTCCAACTCTGCTCTCCCCAAGGCTCATCAGTTCAAGCCAGCCCAGACCTTTCTGGAACATTCCACCACCTTCTTGGGGAGCTGAGGATAGAGTAGAACACCCAGGTCCCGGGTCAGAAGACCTAGATGTAAATGTAGGTTGGGCCACTTAAATGTAGACGGGGCACTGTCTGTGAAGGTAGCCACCAGGCCCGGATGGCTCTTTCAATTTAAATAAAGTCAAATACAATTAAAAAGTCATCTCGGTTGCACTAGCCACATTTGAATTGCTGACAGTCATGGATACCCACAGACAGATGAAGAACATGCCCAGCATCATAGAAGGTCCTACTGGCCAGCGCTGACCCAAAAGCCCCGAGCTCAAGTTAGCGACGCTGCCTCTTCGTGCCCTTTTCTCAACTTTATAAATACTTCCACAACCAGACTTGTTGTGGGATAAAGTAAGATGACAGGCTTGAACGCGCGCTGGTAACTTTCTCCTTTGCTTCAGTATGCACAAATTCTCCCTCCTGCTTCCCGCGGGGGCAGGACTGGAGCTCTGCTCAGTCAGAAATGTCACCAGATCATGGCTGGTGGCATTTTTAAAACTACAGATGTGGAGCATGAGAACAAAATGAAACGGAAATGCCCAGAGCAGTGAGCCCCTCTCTCAGGCCCCGACCTCACAGGAGGATCTGTCAAAGAAATCTCTCTGTTCGTGGCTTCCAGAACATCAAGCTCCCCTGCCTTTCTCTGGCCCCTAGGCTGCTCCTCATCCTCTGTGCTCCTCCACATGCCTCTGATCTCTTAACTTGGAAGTCCTTTTCTCTGCTTACACAAACCCAGGCCTGTGGCTTTGAGTATAATCTATGTGCTGATGACGCCCAGATCGACGTCTCCAGTAGAACCTGGCCAGTGGAACTGGAGACTCACATTCTAACTGCCTCTGGGAGTCTCTGCGCGGAATCTCACCGGCTTCTCAGACTTAGCATACCAAGATGAAACTCAGACCCCTCCCACCCGAAACTCAGACCCCTCCCACCCCCAAAACCAGCCCCATCCCCTTCCCTGAGCAGCAAACACCCACTCCATCTTCAAAGGTGCCAACCTTGCTGTCCCCTTGATCCATTTCCTCACATCTCACCTACACACCATCAGGACACTCAGTTGCCTTTCCCTTGGGACTCCATCCAGAGTTCCACCTCTCCTTACTACCTTTATCGCTCCCCCTGTGTGAGCCGCCAGCCTCCCTCGCCCAGATTATGGCAGGAGCCTCCTGAACTGGCCTCCAGGCCTCCTTCAGTCTACCCTCAGTGCAGCAGCTAGAGCAATCCCTTCAAAATCTAAGTCAGGTTATGACATAATAATAATGCCCAGACATCTATATATTAAAGCATGTTTTACTACGGCATTTTTCTCTTTATTTATCCCATGTATTATATTTAGGACATGACATATTTTTAAGTTGTGTGCAGAAAAGCTATACTATGTCTGAGTTCCATTTGGGAATGGTAAAGTGGGCTTTTTCAAATTACGGGATGGGATGGAGCCAAGAAATAACACACTATACAGAGCAAGGAAGGGTGACGATGTCACCTTAGCTCTGGTCAACTCCCTGCCCCTGGCCCCTGGGATACTGGGAGAGGGAGATAGTGGCTTGGGGCAGGAGGAGGGACAGCTATGTGGCCTTAGGTAAGTCCCTCCTCCTCCCTGGGCCTCAGTTTCCTCATCTGTAAATTGAGTGCACAGGCTCTTACGAGTCTAAGTCTCTTCTTGGGCCTGACTCTGGCCACCTGGCCGCTGACCAGGACTCTGTGTGGGTGGTGTGAGGTGTCCCACTGGTTGCCAGTGGGACAGACACGCTTGGGCACAGATGCGCTCACGTGCGGCCCGTGCAGAGATTCTTCCCCTCAGTCTGCGCTCCTGGGTTAATTAGCCTGCAGCATCAATAGGGCTGCCATCTCCTTTAATAGCCAATTAGAGCTTGTTAGCTCTATTGTCATTTATAGGACAAGTCACAGAGGCTCCCAGGGCCCCTGCTCCGACTTACACAGGCAGGCAGCCCAGACCCTCTGCTGGTGAGGAAGCGCAGGAGGCCTGCTCCTGCAGGGGCGGGGTCCTCCCAGGGAGCCAGTAGGTCTGTGAGGTCCCCAGGGTCCACGCTAGTCTTATCACCTCCAAACACCCCTCACAGGGGCTGTGGGCTACTGGGTCCACAATGATCTGCATGGAGCTCCATCTGCCAACCTGAGAGGCCTCTGCAGGGCTGACCGACATCCATGCCACCCTGCTAATGACACTGGGCTCGGCCTGGCTTCAGCTCAACACAGGGACTCAGCAGTGCTAACAAGGTAGAGACAGCCCTGCAGGGCCCCACCTCCTGCCACTGCGGACTTCCCAGCTGGGAGGCAGCAGGCAGGCCAGACCCCACGGGCTGACCTTGCTCTCTCTCTCTTCTGCATAAATAAAAATCCTGACCAGCATGGCCCCAGCACCCTTGGCACTGAACATACACCATCTCCATGTGCCAAAGAAACTTCTCTCCTGCTCTCAGAGAGGACAGCGTGGGTTTTCCTCCGGGGCCCTAGTAAAATGTATGCCTTCGAAACCAACCCTTGTCAAGCCACAGAAGGACCTGGCAGAGACGAGGGCCAAAGGGAGGGCCAGGCCGGGTGGCAGAGTGCTCTGTGCACAACCAGCACCAGGGGAAGCTGAAGCACCCTGGGGTGTCTGCACAGCTGCAGACTCACCACTAGGACCCTGCCCAGCTCACACACTTCTAGGCCCCAAGGCGCCAGTCCCTGCAGGAGGAGGCCCGGGGCATTTCAGGGTCCTCTCCTTTGGAAGTGTGGATCAGAAGTCACCCAGGCCTTGGAAAGGGACAAGCTTTAGCGGAGGCTGGGGATTATTTTAATACCTTCTTAAATGCTATGAAGGGGAAAAGGAAATAATGGAGCTCCTGTGATGAAGCTGATGGGTGATGAACTAGGAGGCGCCGAGCTGCAGGGTGCACGGGGCGCCTCACCGCTGTGGTGTTTTATGGCCTGTGCTGCTAGTCTGCCTTCTTTCCTTTTTTAAAGGGAGACAAATTAAAGGGCTTGGATTTTAATTAGATGACTGAACGGCAAAGAGGATGCAGGGCTCTTGTGGGTGGAATGAGCTGTAGGCGGCCCCTTCTCCTGGGTCTCCGGCCCCTACTGCACACTTGGAGACTACTGCGGAAGTTTCCACCTTCTGTACCCACAGCCATGCTGAAAATCAGGCCCCAGGAGGCAGGTGCTGGAGGGTGGACCTCAGAAAGCCTGTGTGTTTCTCATTTCCAAACTATGTTCCCCCCAGAGCACCCTCAGGAGCCATAGCTGGGTGCTGAGAGGTAAGGGGGAGAACGGAGTCCCATCTCCAGGTCCTAGACAGTCTGCTTCTGCCACAGTGGCCCCATCTCTCCCTGTTTGGGAGTCCCCAAGTGTGATTTTATTTGAACAAAAGATTTAACCACTAAAAATAAGTTTGGAGAGCACTGGTCTGGTCTGATCATCTCATTTTACAGATGAGGGCCTCTAAGCTCAGAGGGGTACGAAAGAGCCCGACTTGGGTCACGCTGTGTGAACGGCAAATCTCAGGCTGAAACCGAGCTAGCTTGACATTCAGCCCAGGGCTCTCTTCCCTCCACCACTCCTGCCCAATCATTTCATCTGCTCCGGCAGTTTCTTTCACTGATGACGGATGCCAAAGCTTGTCCTCCAGCCTGGTTGGTTCCCTGTCTCTTGCTTCAGACCTATCAGCTGCCTCCTAGCCACCTTGTTCAGATGCCCCCAAGCACCTGCAGTCATCAGAGCTGGGCTGGCCATCGGCCCTAGCTGAATGGCCACATCCATAGGGGTGCACCCACTGACCAGGCGGCAGCTCCAGGGTTTTTGCAGGAGGGAATGAAAGGCTGTCTGGCAGAAAGGGGGAAAAATGCTGGCGAGCTTGTCCTAGAGCCCAGACTAGATTGTCAGCACACTGCTCCTCCTTAGTTTATGAGTTTACTGGGGTGCTGAGGATGCTACGTGAATGTCTCCTCCTAACTCAGCCACCGCATCATCCAAATGGAGAAGTGACAGCTGCCCTGGCACCTCGGGCTCGGAGCGCCACATCCAGGCAGTGACCGGATGCCACTAAGCTGACCTGCAAAAGGGCTGCTCATCTTCCTTTCTCCAGCTGCTCCATGAGAGAGGCCCGGGCCTCCTAACCTCTCCTACGTCAATGGAAGGCAGAGGCTCTTTCTTGTCCTCCTCTGCATAGCCAGCAGTGTCCTAGTGCCTGATACACATTGGTACTCAAGAAACGTTTAGTGAAAGGATAGACGGGAGGGTGGATATATGGATGCATGGATGGATGGACAGACTGTTCCAACAGCCTCTCAAGCAGTCTCTCTCTTTAAAGTTTTATCCCCCTTAAATATGACCTTCATCTTCCACTGGGCTGATTTATCTAACATTGTTGCGGCATTCTCCTTGCTTAAAAGCCCTCTTGAAGAGTTTCCTGTTACTGCAAAACAAAGTCCAGCCTTCCCCTGTGACTCGCAGGGCTCCCAGCCTTGACCTGGACTCCTCTGCAGTCTGATCTCCCCCACTCCTGACCTGTCCTACCAGTAATTCCCCTCTGGAGCATCCTTCTCTTTCATCCGGCCAACTTTCACTCTTCTTTTAA
The DNA here is from genome assembly GCA_004027185.1 of Glis glis. NCBI lineage: Eukaryota > Metazoa > Chordata > Mammalia > Rodentia > Gliridae > Glis > Glis glis. The sequence continues at coordinate 44,651 of PVJS01000217.1, forward strand.
GCTCAGCTCCGGCAACATCTCCCTCAAAAAACAACCCTGCCTCTGCCACCACCGCCCCAGGCTATGTGGTGCCTGGCCGCCGGGCTCTGTGGGGCAAGTCCCCGTCCCTGTGATTGAACACCGAGCACACCATCCATTTACGCGTCATCGCCCCTGCAGTCTGCACTCCTTGAACACAAGCTCCATGTCTTACTCGCCTCTGCATCCCCAGTGTCCAGCACAACGCCCAGCACAATGACAATGGCTTGCTGTTTTTGTTTGTTTGTTTGTTTGTTTGGGTACTGGGGATTGAACCCACGGACATTCTACCTCCCACATATAACTCAAGCCCTTTTTATTTTTCATTTTACAACAGGGTCTTGCTACATCGCTAAGGTTCTCATTACATTGCTCCTGTCTCAGCCTCCCAAATACTGGGATTACAGGCTTGGGTTTTTCATTGTTGTTTTGTTTTGGTGGTGGTGGTACTAGGGACTGGACCTAAAGGCATTCTACCTCCAAGCTACGCCCTCAGCCCTTTTTAATTCTTTTGTTTGGAAACAGGGTCTCACTAGGTTGCTGAGAGTCTCCCTAACACACTCAGCTATGGCTTGGTTTTAAATGAGTAGATGGGCCTCAGTGGGGCTGATTCTGAGAAGCAAACCTGGGAACACTCTGCAGGGCCGAGCTGGGCCAGCTTTCCTCTGGCCTCCCCGAGGCCTAGTTGCCTTCCTGTGGGTGAATCAAGGCTCTCCCTGGACATTTTCAGATGGGGGCTGCTCTTGTGTGTTTAATCTTAATTTTGGTGGGACAGGGTGGCAACAGGATAGTAATAGCCACCTCTCTGTCCCCACTGAGAGGTAAGAGAGACAGCTCTCACACCAGGAACCACAGAAATGTGGCCATTCTGCCTTCCTGGGTCCAACAGCCACCACGTGCTCCCCTATACTGCTGGTCACCCATAGAGAGGACATGTTACGTTCAATCCAACCACACACACATCCTAGAAGGGCCTCCTCCCGTCACCCCAGCCCTGAGTGGGAGCAGGAGAGGACTGGGGGCAGCACTGACCCCTGGGGAAGTTCCAAACCCAGGGCTACAGAGTGCTTTCCATCCAGCTCAGGAGAGTGGACAGTCCAGCAGTAATTGCAATGTGCCCCGTCAAGCCATTAGGGATGTGCAGGCACAGGGACCATAGCACGGAGGCAGGAAATGAGCCAAGTTCAGGCCAAAGAGAGAGGCATTTGGACCAAAGCAAGTGAGGTCTTTATTTTTTACCTCAGGTCATATCAGAAGAAAGCCACTGGTCCCCACGATCTGGGTTCAGTGGGGAGGAGGGCAGCATTAGCTTTCTCCCCTGCCTGCTGCTGGGAGTTCCCAGCTCCCTCCGCACAGAGCTTCCCCGAGGACCCTCCTCCTGCTTCCTTCAAAGGAGGCTGCGCAGAGTGGAGAGGAAAGACATTTTTGTGGTCATCTCACAGCCTGTGATCAAATCCTAGACATGCCATTTATGAGCGATATGCTCTTGGGGAAACCAACAAGTTTGAGCCTCAGCTTCCTTATCTGCAAAGAGGGTGTGACAATTCACTGGATTGCTATTTGTGAGGGTCTTGCAGGGTGCCTGTCCCATCCCAGGTGCTCTAGGCCTCCTGGTTCTCTTCTCCTCCCACCCTGAATGTGCCCAACCTTCATTTCTGAGCCCTTCTTTCCCATGCCTGAGGGTTGGGCCATAGCATAAATAAGGCCATTCCAGAAGAAGAGAAGTTCAGCTGGATACTTTGGGAACTTCCAAGAGAAAGTGGGAAACCCACAAGAGCTTCCCCGCTGGAGAAGGAGCAAAGAGGAGCAAACAGGCGCCCCTAACTGCCCCTCTGTTCAGGCCATTGGTGAAACACATTCTCAAGTTTGGGCCTTCCTGCCCTTCTCAGAAGTCAAGGATGGAGATTGAACATAAGGGGAGGTAATAAAAATGATGGAAGGAATTCGAAGGCTTGACCTATAAAGGGAGGTTAAAGGGACGTAATATGTGGAATCCAGAGAAGCAAGGCTTACGAGGACATGATAACTTCCCATAAATATGCGAGACAGAGCCACATAAAAGAAGGACGAGAATTATTTCAGGTAGCCTGGGACACCATTAAAAGAAGAAATGGCCTGAAACTAAAATAAGAAGATGTTAAATCCGGGCCTTGGGAACACCAGGTGGTGGGAGGATGGGGGACGGGACAAGACACCTGGCTGTTGGTACAAAGGCACGAGCAAGTGAAAGCCACAGGTCCTACTGGTGCTGTCCCTGTGTGGGAGAAGTAGCCCCTTGGGAACTGATCTTGGCCACTCTTGTTCTCGCTCTCCACGCTAAACTGCTATTTCCAGGCATCCAATTCACGACAGACAGGGCCCTGGCTCTGCCCACTGCCCGTGCTCAACTTTACTCTTTAGCTACAAAGAGACAGGTGCAGCCCCTTCCTGCTGCGTCCCGTGGGAACCAGAGACTAGGAGGTCAAGGCCACAGGATTGAGCCCCTGGTGGGCTTTGCCAAGGCACACGATGGGAGAATGGGCCTGGACAGGTGAGAAGCTCACACCACTGGGGCAAGTGTGTCTGCGAGCACAGATCCCACACAGTAGGCTCATTCTCAGACGTGGGATGCAGCACATTGCATGTGGTTACTACCACACACATCTTAACACACTCTAGGGGGTGCCCATTCTTATCCACCCATCAGCCCTCTGTATCCACAGGTTCCACATCTGTGGATTTGAACAACCACAAAAATAGCGAGAAAAAAAAACTGCATCTGTACTGAACATGTACAGACTTTTTTGTCCTTATTCCCTAAACAATGCAGTACAACAACTATTTACTCAGCATTTACATCGCATTAGGATTATAAATAATCTAGGGGTGATTTAAAGTATATGGGAGGACATGCAAAACTTCTATGCAAATCGTATGTCACTTGATGGACTTGGGCATCCCAAGATTTTTGGACTCCGAGCAATCCCCATGGATACTGAGGGGGACTGTGCTTCAATACCACACACTAAAAACACTGCCGTGCCAGGGGGACAGGCAGGTAGGGGTGCATTCTACCCAAGGACCACAGGCCTGGCCAAGGCTGCCAAGGGCTGCTGTGCACCTGCATTTAGGGTCTGCAGTGATGGGGGAGAAGGCAGAGGTGACTGTGAGCATCTCGCTAACCTGTCTGCACAGATCTCCTGCCCACCCCAAACCACATTTACAATCCTTCTTAAACTTCACATACAATTTATCTTGCTTTTTGCCTAAAACTGACTTTAAAAAAAAACACAAGTTTTAATTACAGTAAGACGTACCTAGAGCAAAACACATGGAAGGCCCATTCGATAGCCACTTATTCAATCAATAAATATTTATTGAGCACCGGGAGCATGCAGGCACCACATGAGCTGTGATGGAGACTGAGGAGGTGAGCTAGGTGTCCCTGCCTCCTGGGATTCTGCCCTGGTGCAGCAAGGGAGCAGCTACCAATAGGCAGAAACAGAAAACCGTGAGACAGGAGAAGGGGTTTGTGTTAACAGAGGTCACTCTTAGGTCACTCAAAGGAGAGATGATTCGCTCTGGGAGCATCATGGAAGTTTCCAAAAGCGGGGGCACATGATCTACGTCTTGAGCAAAGGGTATACTTTGATCAGGTGATGGTGGCAAGGAAGGAAGGCCGTTTGGGGTATAAGGACTACCATGAGCAAATCTGCAGTGCTGGGAAGTGCTGGCCCTGCTCAGGAATAGTGAGAGACCCTGTGAAACCAGAGGGTAGGGTCACAGAATAGTGCCAGGAAGGTTATAGAAGATGATGAAGGAAAGGAGGACAGGTGTGGTCAGATCATGCACACTAAGGAGTTTGTACTCTATTTCATAAACTAGAGAAACATGGAGAGGTTCCTAGGCTATGAACAACCATGGTCAGGTCTGTATTTTAGGAAGAAAACACATGGGGTTCCATAATATCTCAGTTTTCTGTTTTCTGTTGTTAAAAACACAATCCCACAGTCAGGGTAATTTATAAAGAAAAGAGGCTTATGTTGGCTCTCAGTCCTAGTCCTTGTAGCAGAGTCCCAAGGTAGCACAGGGCATCATGTTGGTCAGACAGGGAGTGAGAGTGTGTCCTCCTCTAGGCCCTCTCCCTCTTCTTATAAAGCTACTAGGATCCATTCATGAGGGTCCACCTTGATGAGCCTATCTTTTTTTTTTTTCTCCAGTACTGGGAATTAAACCCAAGGGCATTCTACCTCTGAGCCCCCAGCCCTATTTTCTTTTTTTTTTTTGAGGGTGATTGATTAATTTATTTTTAAGACTTGTAAATTCGTAAACTAAAATAATCACATTCCTCCTTCCCCATCTCTGGGTAGTGCCATCATTTTAATAAGCAATGCTTGGATAACAGAATGTAATGTTTATCATGGGGACACCCTTGTACAACCAGAGTACAAAGGGCTTACAAAGTTAAGTAGACTGGCTCAAACTAACAATCACTTTTGCTTTGTATTAGCAGTTTGCTTACAAATGAATGGGTTTCTAGGGCTAAGTTATTATTAGCTTGCAATTCCTTATAATTTGATACCAAAACATATCAAAAATAATAAGCTAAAACAATATTCAAACTCATATTTTATTGGCTTTAATTACACACTTCGATATTTACAAAGTTAAAGTTTAAATGAAAAGTCTCTACTGTATTAAAAAAAAACTACAGCCCAAATTAAAGTGCCCTGGGGCAAGTACATATCAATCAGCTAAGAATCAGTGACTGCGTTAGGAACCAGGCAGTACTCTGTGTTACAACAAAGCCCCAGCCCTATTTTCTATTTTGCAACAGGGCCTCACTAAGTTGCTGCGAATCTCACTAAATTGCCTAGGGTAGCCTTGAACCTGCAATCCTCATGTCTCAGCCTCTCAAGTACTGAGATTACAGGTGTGCGCACTGCACCCAGCCTTGATGACCTTATCTAATCCTTCTCATCTCCCCAAGACCCACCTCTAAACACCATAGTCAGATTAAGTGTCTACCCTCTTAATACCTCCCAATGGGGATTAAACTCCAACATGCGTTTTGAAGGGTACAGGCCGTATTCAAATGATAGCACACACGTAAAATAGACTCCAGAAGTGAGAGGTGGGAGGCGAGGCAAGAGGCCCCTGCCGGCAAGAGGTCAGGAAGGCTTGGCCAGGGCAGTGGCAGAGGCAAGGCACATTCCTGGATTTCCGCAGAATCGTGTATGGCATTACAACACTGGAGCAGCACATTTCTCAGCCAGTTCCTTCTGCCTGGAATGCCCTCTGCCCCATCCAGTTGGCTCATTGTAGCAATCGGCTCAGGTTTTTCCTTGTCCTTGCCCAGCGCTACCAACACAGCAGAGACCTCCACCCCAGCAGCGACCACTGTTGTTCTTAAGCATCCAGTTACTCACCAGCGCCACCATCAGACTGGGAGGTCCTAAAGGAGAGCACTTTGATGGGCATTCCCAGGCCCTGGTCCACACTGGGTGTTCAGCAGGATTCTGTGATTCAACACTCTCAGTATACAGGGTGTCTCTCTTCCTCTCACACTCACACACATGAGGACACTCCATCTTGGCTCACACCTGGGCCAGTCCTATGTCCAACATCTCTCCACCCACCATTCCTTCTCTGAGCCCCATCACCCTATTTCCAACGTAAATCATCCTTGACTGGCCTTTCTCAATGCCATTAGAATGTGATGAATTATTTTTGGCTCTCGTGCACGACTCCATATTGGGTTATCTGGGCTGAAACACAATCTGTTTGCTGATATCAAAATTCTGCTGCTCACCCGGGGGATTAACACTCTGACAAAATCATTAGAAACCTGATGGAGTATCGAGGCCTCCTGAGCTCACTGAACACTCATTCCTCAGTCTAATGAATGCCGTCCTCCCAGCCTGCAGCTCTGCTCCCATCCACTTCCCCACCTCCTTCCTGGCTGGGCGGCCCAGCGACTGGCATAAGCCTTGTGGAGGGTTTGCCTGTACTAACCAAGACCCCCAGCTCAGAATTGCCCTTGAAATCCTGTGGCTCTTATATGTTAACAATAAGCATCTGACTTCCGATGGGAAGGGAGAGTTTGTGGCAGATCAATATCACCACTGAGAACAAGGAGAAACGCTGGATAAAATATAATATCTACCTGTCCCCAGGCACCGTAAACCTGCTGGAGAAGATACAGCTGCAGGAGGAGGAGTGAGGAGCTGATGCTCCACAATGCTTCTCTCCTGGCCCATCTGTGCCTGGGCCTTTCTGGACACACGATGAAAGGCAGAGAATCTAGGCTTTGCACAGAGAACTGCCACTGGGGGACAAAGAGGCCATCAGGCCTTCTGGAAGTCTTAGGACTAGAGCAGAGGCTACAGGGTCCCCAAACATATGACCAGCTCCTCTCTCTAAGTGGCTTACAGAATTCTGAAGCTGAATGGAGGAGAAAGCAAAAATAAGCCTAAGCAAAAAGCCTCTAAATCAGAGAGGGGTTTTCAGCAGTCTTGTATTGAAGAGGCAAGACTAGATAGAATTCAGGACCTACAGAGGAAGGGACCCAGAAAATGCACCCAGCTGTCAGTTAATGCTGGCCATGCCCTGGGACAGGGAAGAGCCAGAGGTAAACTAACCCAGCTTGGACTCAGTTCAGTCTTTAATTGGATTAAGACCATTGGTTCTAGTCTGCCTAGCAAACAGACAGCCCTCTCCCGAGAAATATCACAGATCTATAGCCTATAGCACTATAGATCTATAGCACTCGATAAAGAAAAAAAATGTCAAGTATAGTCACAGAGAGAACAAGCTGGCCGAAATCCTAGAGGAGGGAGTCCTCAACACGTGACCTGAATAGTAGAGTTAATAGAAAAGGACCTTACATGTGGTAAATTCATTCCAAAAAAAAGGAGGAAAGAAAATATACAAAACAGATGAAAATAAAGAATTTCACCAGAAAGTCAGGAACAATAAGAAAGGATCACCTGGAAGTTCCACAGGTAAATGACAGACATCTTCAAGAATGGAAGGTTCACTAACAGAGCACAGTAAAGTGGAGACAGCGCTGGACCCAGGAGGGAAGGGAACAAGGCTGTGCTCCGAGACGCTGCCTCTGTCTAGCTAAGAGAGCCGGGGAAGTCACCTCACTGTGAGGACCTTGGTGTGCACATCTGTCAAAGGGGATACAGAGACCTATTTACTTCAGTGTCGTGCAGATAAAACTAAGTAACATGTGTAAAAGGCGCTTAATAAATTACTAATCATTATGCAAATGTAAAGTATCATTATTATGATAATCCGTCGGCAGTTCTGAGCACAGTGCTTTTCTGCTCTGTCACCAGAAGTAAGTTATGTCAATGACAGGTGATTCGTGCGCCCTTGACTAGTTGTTATGCAGGGTTTCCACCAGAGAGAGCTCATCGAGGAATAATAGCACAACAGCCAACACTCGGTTATGCTGGGGTTGATTGTTCACTTCATAAATTATCCCTAGACAACTGAAAACCCCAAATGAGATTCTCCCACTGCTCAGGAAGCTTTTGGATCATCCCCTTTAGTTTCCCAGATGGTGTATGTTCATGGAATGCAAGCTCATATTAATGTGTGCCTGATAAAACATAATCAGCACGGTAAATCTGAAGCAGAGATACCAAAATGTGTTCCAAAACCAACAGCAATAATGTTGGGGCAGTCTGCTGTTTTGATTCTCCACATCACAGCTCCCCTCTATCAGCATACGGAATGGAGAGTGGTGTGCTCGCCTGCACGTATAAAGATGAAGCAGCCAGTCCTCCACCTGCAGGACCACTGAGCCTCCCTGCCATGGGACACAGGGACTGGCTAGGCCCCTTGGGGAATAAGACTAGTATAAGGTCATGAGCCAGTCCTGACTGGAGCTTTCCGTGTTGTAGGGAAGACACCATGTGCTTAAATAATCATGATACAAGGTAGAAAGTGATGTAGGTGCCCTAAGAGGCACTGTGGATCTCACTGTCATGTACAATTACAATACACCGATAATTTTTTAAATGAAAGAAAACAGGAAATATAGGAATTTGTGCAAAAGCTGACTGAGAGTTGGGTTGATCAAAGCCTTCATGGCCCAGGTGTCAACAGAGTTTGGCCTTGAAAGACAGCAAAATAGGGTATTCCAAGCAGAGTACGAGCAGAGACACAGAAGTAAAGAAATGTAGGATGGGCACAAGAAATTGAGTTCACTTTAATAGAGATATTACGGAGAATAATTTTTTAAGATGCTAACATTCATTATGTGCTTATTATGCACCATGCAGTTTACAAAGATTATCCCACTTTGTCTCCAAAATAATCCTCCTCAGCCGATATAATTAATCTCAATATAGAGGTAGACTGAGACTCAAAAGTGAATTCATCTATCCAAGATCCTTCAGCTGACAAATGGAAGGCAGGACTCAAATCCAAGTGGGTTTGAGGCTACCACTCATATTCTGTTGCCTCTGAAGGTGGCCTTGCCCATCGAGAGCCTGGGTGGCATCCAGCATGCGGGGGAACTTCCTGCACACAGCCGGAGCTGGAGAGAGGCAGGGCTGCAGATGACCTGCAAGCTGTTTACCTAGAGATGGTAATTGTAGCCATGCAGGGGACAAGACTGCCCAGAAAGGGTGAGGGCAGAGCCAACGGCTTGGGAAAGGGAACAGTTAGGAAGAGTGGCCAGGGAGGAGTAGAGTAAGAGAACAACGGAGAAAGAAGCGCCTAGTTGAATGGAATCCAAGATCAAGAGAGAGCTTGGGAGAGATCGTCAAAACTACCTTACACTGCAAAAGGAGAAGAGCAGCGAGACTATGAAGATGGAGAGAACGCCATTTGGTTGGAGGTCTTCAAAAGAATGATTTTGAGAGAGAGAAGAGAGCCTATGGCCAGGCTTGTGCACGGGGAGAAGCTGGCCTGACCCACGTGGGGAATGGCTGGAGACTGGGCTTTTGCTGGAGTCATCATCTGGGGGCACTTAGTCTTGAGTTCTGAGCACTGAGTTTTGAGTTCTTGCCTTAGTCCATAGAATCCCAAACTTATGACACTGGGCATGGCTCAGACAGGAGGATCACAGGTTCGAGGCCAGCCTCAGCAACTTAGCAAGATAATGTTTTGACATTTAAACAATTAAATAAAAAGGGCTGGGGGTGTTGCTCAGAGGTAGAATGTCCCTGGGTTCAAGGCCCAGTGCCAAAAAGAATCCCAAACTTATTGGCTTACTGCCCCCTTTTTAGAAAAAAAAAATTACTCACACCCCTCTGAGCACTTCTACTGCCTCCTTATTTTTATTTAATGCCCCCCCCAATTGCACCTGAGGATCCTACCACCCCTCTGGGTAGTTCCAGCGCCCCCACCCTGAGGGCAGTATCATCAGATCGTGAGAATTTGTGTAAGAATCTACAAGGGGATGGGCTTGAGGAGTGTCCCAGAAGAGTCCCACATCCCACCATTCCTCAAATTTGAATGAACAGGAGAATCCCCTGGGGGGATGGGCTGAACTGCAGATCCTGCTTTGGGGAAGGGCTGAGACCCTGCCTTTTAACACACTCCTATGTGACAGCAATGCCACGGATCCCAGAACCATATTTTTCATGACAATGGACTAGGCCAAAGCTCTCTTGTCCCAGAGAGGGAGGTGCCAACACCTAATTCTTCTTGGCACCTTTGGTTTTCACTACCCACACTCACCAACAGATGGCAGCAGATCTAAATGTCATTGTCCATAGATGTACAGGCCCAGAGATTCCAGTCTATTTCACCTGACTCCTTTATGCCTTAAACAGCACCCTTTAGTCACTCCTTTAAGATAAATAACTGCATCTGGTGATCACAGAAGAGTCTCCCTTGACTACTTTGGTACAGAGAGGATGCGTCTCCCTTGACTATGTTTGTACGAGAGGGTGAGCTCTCCTGCGGCTGAGCTCTGGTACCGTATCCTGTCTCACCATTCACTGGGCACTTAAATGTGTTCTCCTTTGCTGTAATTATTAAATTGTCTTCCACTGTCACTCAATTTTTCATAGGTGTTAGTAATGTTCCCACAAGCTCTTAGAGGTCGGGGATTGAATACCATCCTCCTTTTTCTTCTCAACCTTGACTTCGAGCGGTTTTTTTCATAGTAGCATTGAGTACGAGTGAATCTATTGACCATCATTAAATCAAAAGCATATTCCGTTTGCTTCACTTTGATTTCTTCCCAGAAAAAAAAAAAAGATGGTTTGCCAGAAAATGTTAATGGTCCGGAAAAGTTCTGTACTAATTTACAAGTCTGTGTTCATGTTTTATCCCTTGAGAATCTTCCAATGCTTTGCCAGGGATAATTTTTCCTAGCTTTGCAAATGGACACTCCAGGACTAATGTCTGCTTTATCTAGAACATGGCAAGAGGCCACACTGGCATACCGTGGTTCTGCTGGTCTATTCAAAGACATGCTGGTCTCCTAAGACCATTCTCTACTCTTGCACAGCTAGCCTACCATCACTGGCCAATAGACCCCCAGACTAGAAATTCACAACTTTCTACTCTTTCTTGCTAGTTAAACTCTTTTGGCTGAATAAGTCTTAAATATACATGAGTCCGCAGTTTCGTACGGATTCTCTAGACTATGTCTATTTTGCAAAGTGGACCAAGAGCCTTTGATCATGTTTCCTTTTTGAACAAAAATTTGGTTGCTTGGTCCTAGGCCTTCTACACATTCTCTCCCTAGGAGACTGCCTGGTCCCGTGGTTTACATGCCAATGACTCTCCTAGTTACATCTCCATCTGAGACTTCTCCTTTGAAGTCTAATATCTTGTGTCCATTTGACTCCCTGGCCTCTCTACCTGGATGCCTTCCAAGCATCTCAAATTCAACATCTGTCAAATTAAATTCTTGATCTCCCAGCCTAAACCCCAAGCTTGCCCCTCCCCCTTCTTCCCTTCTTAATAAATTATATCTATGGCCTTGGGACCTCGCCCTGTAGGCAATGGGGCACAGGGAAGGTCTTACACTAGAAGAGACCACAGCCCCACCCATACCTCACTCCCCACAGTGCAGATGAGGAATGCAGGTCAACTTTATCTATAAGAATGGCCTTTCGCCTGGCATGGTGGCGCACACTTGTAATCCCAGCACTTGGGAGGCTGAGACAGGAGAATCACAAGTTCAAGGCCAGCCTCAGCTACTTAGTGAAGCCCTCCGCAACTTAGTGAGGCCATGTTTCAAAAATAAAGAATAGCCGGGCGTGGTGGCACACGCTTGTAATCCCAGTACTTTGGGAGGCGGAGACCGGAGCGCGCCAGCCTCAGCTCTCAATCTCTCTCTCTCTCTCTCTCTCTCTCTCTCTCTTTCTCTCTCCTTAGTGAGGCCCTCCGCAACTTTGTGAGACCCGGTCTCAAAATAAAGTACAAAAAATAGGGCCAGGGGCGTAGCGCGGAGGTAGAACGCCCCTGGGTTCAATCCCTGGTACTGCAAAAAAAATAAATAAAAAAAATAAAAAATAGAATAAAATAAAGAATAAAAAATAGGGCTGGAGGTGTAGCTTGGAGGTAGAATGCCCCTGGGTTCAATCCCCAGTACCACACACACACAAAAAAAATAATGGCCTTTCACCTGGGGGATAAAGAGAAGTTGATCAGATTTTTAAAAAAGGGGCAAGGGGAGGAAAATAATGATCTGGACAGAGGGACATGTGGGCGAGGCCCTACACCAGGAAGGCTCTTAGCACATTCCAGAAACTTCTATTCACCCAGTGCAAGCAGAGGGTGGTGATGGAAAGGGAATGCATAGAGAGCTATAGACCAAGGAGGTCAAGGCCAGACCATGCCACAGGCCACACAAGCAAGCCTATTGCTCTCCAAGGAATTCTCCCACGGGCTTGGGCCAACTTCCTGCTGGGGCCTCAGCCTCTGATCCACACCATCTTGCCTTCTATGGAGCAGCAGGGAAGCCCTCCCTCCAGCCACCATCCTGTCCCCTGCCCATCCCCGCCAAGGTGACATTCTTCCCAGCTACTGCTCTGAGACACCAGGATTTGCATTTCAATTTGACTCCTTTCCGATGATTCCAGCCAAAGCTAGGAAATCACTCCCCCTGTCATTCTCTCCCCAGTGCTTGTTTTCCTGTTTACCCCTCCCTCCACCCCTGTGGAGGGCTGTTTTTGCCTTGACACCCTGCTCCTTGACGCAGAGAAAAGTCATCCTTAACAGCAGTTTTATTGCCTGGCCATATTAACACAATGAAGGAAATCGCTGCTAATTTTTATGAATTATCTCATCATCTGCAACTAATTAACAGCTGCCCAAAACCCAAGCATCAGGCTTCCCTTGGAGAGCCTTTGCCTCCAGCACTCTGATAGCCCTGTCTCGCCATCACCATCGCAGGGGCTTCCTTCCCGCGGAACGCCCCGCCTCTAGCCCCCAGCCCAATTTCATGGGTTCCCAGTCTGGGGAAGCAGCCCTGGGCAGATCCAGGCATGCACTCCAAGGTTGCTGGGCTGCCTGTGACCAGGATGATTTAGGTTAGCTGGAAACTTTATTAAAATCCAATCTAAGTGGGCCACCACAGCTCCCTGTTCTCATTACCCTCCCTCTCCAAACCAGGCCTTGGCCTCTGGGCCTCGCTGACCGTGTCTATAAAACGGAGCCAACAGCAGCCAAATGGCACTTAATCAGGGGATCATCTGGCCCCGGAGGGAAGTAAATACATAGGGGGCAAAAGGAAGCGAGGGACAGTAACAGTGGAGAAGGATGACAGGGATGCTGAACTGACCAGACACAGAATCCCAGGCCGGAATGGGACCGGGGCCAGGCAAGACTGAGGCCTGGAGGGGACAGAGCCCTGCAAATCCAGCAGCTCACAAAGGCCCCTCTTCCAGCGCTTTCCTCTGCACAGGAGCTTTCCCAGCCCCTTCCCCAAGCCCCTCCACTCTCCCTCCCTTCACAGCCCTCTGCAATTGTCACAGGACCCTCTTTCAAGTCCCCAGGCATCTGGCCAAACCCCAGACAGCCACTAGCTGTGTGTCAGAGATGAAGGGAACAGCACAGAGGGATGAGGTGAAAGGGTGAGAACAGGCCACCCGCTTCAGGGCGGTCCTCGTGGGGGGGGGGGACGTCAGAGCCAGGCGGCCCAGGGGCCCTGTCATGCTGAGCCAAGCACGTGCAATCCTCCTAAAGGTCAAATGCTCACACCACGTATTTGCCTATAACTGTAAAGGCCAGAGACTCAACAATGGCGTCACAGGGGGGGGGGCGCTGGAAGGGAGCTCCTGAACCCCTCCTCTGGTCCCCAGATGCAATCTCCTCTCCTCCCTTCCACAATCAGACAGCCAGTTAACAGCTCCCCACCCCCAACCAGAACAACCCTGGCTTTTTACTGTTCTATTTCAGGCTGGGACACTTAACTCAATTGGTCCCTGTCTCCTGCCCCAATGTCCCCATTTTCAAAGCCAGCAGGTATGTGGCCCCCAATGGAACAAACACCTCTTCCATAGCAGCCCCGAATAAGAACAAGTCCTTGGTACATTCATTCAACCAAGGTTGCTGATTATTGTCGGGGCTCAGGATAAGATACCCCACAGCATGGTGGCTGGGCATGTTGGAGACTTTGAACTGAAGAAGATTCAGAGGGTCTCAGTAGCAGATCTCGCAAATTTCCTCTGGTTCTTTTGTATCCTGTCCCTCTTTCATCCCCAAAATGGGTTGTAGAAGCCAGAATTTCTCTTCCCCAAAGTGGATTGTGGTAACTAGATTGATTTCCTATCCCCCACAGCAAACCATAAAGCCTAGAAAGGTCTTCCTCTCCCTCCTCCCTTCTTCCTTGAAGCTCCTCATTCCAGAGGGGTCCCCCCAATCCCCAGGAGGCAGGACACCCCACAAAGAGGCCAAGGAATATCTGAACAGACAGGCCTTGCTGGGTCCCCTCTCAGTCTGACCATTAGATCACACCCTTTTTTGTTCAATCACATTTCTAGCCGGCTGCCCATTCTTCACTGAACCTAAGTATAAGATCAGACAATTTTCCCTGTCTGAAGGCCCTTGTGTCACGCAGAACTCTGATTACATAAATCTATGATGCTTTTCTCTTACTCAGCTGTCTTTTACTACAGGAGCATTGGCCATCACCCTCGTGGTGAGAAAGAGAGGTCATACTATCGCAGCCCTGCAACGCCTACTGTGAGCAAGGCCAGGCTGGGGAGTGAGAGGTGATAAGACAGTGGTCTTTGCCTTGACAGACCAGGGCTGAGGGAGGGTCATATGAACCATGGCACAGGATCACCAAGGAAGGAGGGGTTCATTGAGTGAGGAGAGGAAGGAGCAGCAGAGAGGACTTCTTGGAGGAAGTCACCTATAAGCCAGGCCTTGAATGATGAATAAAATTCTGCCAGCCAACGGGTGTGATGACACATGCCTGTGATCCCAGTACTTGGGAGACTAAGACAAGAGGATCTCTGGTTTGAGGCTAGCCTCAGCAACTCAGTGAGACCCCCCAGCAACTTAGGGAGACCCTATTTCAAAATAAAAAAGGGATGGAGATGTGGCTCAGAGGTAGAACACCCCTGGGTTCAATCCCCAGTACCTCCCCCCAAATTCTGTCAGCCAGCAAGATGAGAAGATGAATATTCCAGGCAGATGGAGCAAAGCCCAGAACTCTGAGAGACGGGGAGATCCTGGGGCCTCCAGCATGTCTAGAGGACAGAACGCACGGTAGGGTGTGTCCGTGGGATACGGATGGGGATGGAGGATGCTTAAAAACAAATCATGTGACGCGATGGCTTCCGATCCGCATGCTCAGGGTCTCGCAGCACCCAGCTCTGCAGAACAGGCGGAGAGCTCCCGCTGGCTGGGAACACTTCAGTCACTGAGCGTAGCAGTCCCCGGCCCACTTCAAGTGGCCAGCCCCAGGTTTACCTCAAGCACCCCAGGGACCACCGACAGCTCCTCTTGAGGGAGTGATAAAGAACCACAGGAGAGAACGGAGCCAGCAGCTCCAGGCTCCAGGGCCAGCCAGCTTCCATTCTGTTCTTGGGCTGTTTGCTCAAAAAGTGAAGCTTCCGCAAAAGAAGAGAAGGGTGCTGGCCTTGAGGTAGGGCGGGGCAGCATGGGGGGGACCTGGGCTCCAGAGGCAGACACCAACCTCCTACTGACTCTGTGACCTTGGGGAAGTTACTTAGCTTCTTGGAGCCTCTGCCTTCTCATCTGTGAAGTGAGGGAGGAGGTGGTAGGCTTAAGCCATCTTGAACAGCATTCATCATCATGTCTGACAAGTGAGAAATACTCCGTAAACGTTGCTATTAATACGAGGCTCGGTATTTCAGGCTCCAAAAGCCCCGACTCTAATCTCAAACTCTTCTTTCACTTTTAGGGGACTCTTTCCACTCCCACCCCTACTTCCTCAATTTCCAAGGGTGGGCCCTTTTAATAAACCTCCTAGGGGAGGTTTATTATCCAGCCTCTTATCCATTCTCCTGGCCCTTTCCCTGGCGGCTTCACGGAGAGAAGCACCCGGTACACTTAGCAGGGCTAAATACATGGCAATAATAATATATGTTCAGCCATTAACTGCATAAGTAATCAAAGATCACTGCCATATGATTCCTGGTTAAACATCATTTGGAATCTAATAAATAAGCGGTCATAAATAAAGCAGGCACGCAGCCTCGGCCCCGCCAAATGCCGCACACTCCGCTCTTATCTTTAGCCTAAAGGTGCCTTTGGCACTGGTCCTGGGGTCAATTTTGAGTTAATTTCTTTCTTTCTTTCTTTCTTTCTTTCTTTCTTTCTTTCTTTCTTTCTCTCTCTCTCTCTCTCTCTCTCTCTTTCTCTTTCTCTCTTTCTTTCTTTTCTTTCTTTCTTTCTTTCTTTCCTTTCTTCCCTCCTTCCTTCCTTTCTTCCTCCCTCCCTCCCTCCCTCTCTCTCTCTCCCTTTCTTTCTTTCTTTCTTTCTTTCTTTCTTTCTCTCTCTCTCTCTCTCTGTGTCTCTCTCTCTGTCTCTGTCTGTCTCTCTCTCTCTCATCTGAAAAGGAACTCTGCATAGTCAGGGCATGGGGGGTCTACCATGTAGGGTCTGCTCTTCTCCTTCTCTAAAGAACCCCAGCGTCACACTGGTCTAGGTTAGGTCTTGATCATGCCACCTTCCTCTGGCACTTCCAGATCCACAAGCTTCAGGGCTGCACATGGAGGAGGGTAGGGGGACAGCAGGCAGCCACCTAGCGCAAGGGACAGAGTACAGCATTGGCATCTAAGCCATCTGATCCAATCCAGAACCCTCCGTGCTTTGCCCAGGTGACCTCAGTCCTCCATGCATAAGTTTGCAAACCCAACTACCAGACACTATGAAACTACCTCTGGAGGCCATTGTGAAAATGCAAGTATGTCATTTACATAAAGTGATGGGCATGGAGCCTCCTCTCCCGCGACCTGACTTTTGAAAGTGATGGCCCCTGCCCCACCAGTCACGCCACCTTGGTTGGCAGCAGAAAAAATACCAGTGAGAGACCAAGAAGGAATCAAAATGCAATGCACTTGCTGGGCACGGTGATTCATGCTTGTATTCCCAGTACTTGGGAGGCTGAGACAGGAGGATCACAGGTTCGTGGTCAGCCTCAGCAACTTGGTGAGACCCTCAGCAATTTAGCAAAACTCTGTTTCAAAATAAAACATAAAATATGACTGGGGGTGTAGCTCGGAGGTAGAATGCCTCTGGGTTCAATTTCTAGCAACACACACACACACATACACACACACACACACATACACACACACACACACACACACACACACACACACATGTCAAGTGCCCACAGTCCCTTGACCGCCCATCACTACTGTTTAACTCTGGGGCCAACACCTAAGCATTTAATGCCTTCTGGTTGCTGCCTTTTCATATTGAGAACTGCACCAACAAAATACTCTATTTTCTTGTATTTCCCACAAGCCTAGTGCAAACAAGGCACTTTCCATGTTAAATAAGTTCAAGAGGGAAGGCCGAGACAGGAAGATTGCAGGTTCCAGGCCAGCCTCAGCAACTTAGACCCTGTTTCATAATTTAAAATAGGGCTGGGTGTATAGCACAGGGACAGAATGCCTCTGGGTTCAATCCCCAGTACTAAAAAATAAAAATTTAAAAACAAGTTATGGGGGACAGAGAAAGAGTCTAGACCACTCCTGACTCCTGGCCTCCTAACTCATTGCTCCCAGCAGGGGCTTCGTGAAGAACAAGTGGCTCTGGCCCCTCTGGAAGGATGACAGGTAGAGTAAGAGTCTGCTGGGACTCTGGGGGGACATTATTCTCCCTGGGCCCCATGGCAGGAAATAAACACATCACTCCAAGCTGAGTCCGGCAGAGCCCACGTGACAGCCTCAGATAACATTCAGCTTGCAAGCTCCTCCGCAGGCGCCCTGACATGTTAGAAGCGGTGCGATTATTAAATCAACGTGATAAAGTACTTCCTGTTACACAGCCCCTTCCCAGCTGTCTCTCGCCTGCTGGTACAATCTCAGCCGCAGGAGCGTGGCCAACACGTGCGGCGCCCTCCGCCCATCGAGAATACGCGTGGGCTTCGGAGCTCTGGGATGTCTGGTTCTCGTGCAAAATGGACAACGGAAACAGGAGTCGGGCGATTTGAATTAGGATTAGGGTGGGGACGTCTTTAAGGGCAGGGTCCCATGCATCGGGCACTGCTCCCGAGAAGCTCTGTGAGTGGCCCTCCCTTCCACCTCAGAGGCCTCCACACAGAGGAGCAGCTCTGGACAGCAGAAAAACGGCCCCCAAAGATGTGCACATCCTAAACCCTGGCTCCCAAGAATGTGTAACACCCCACAGCAAAAGAGACTTTGCAGACTGAGCTTGAAATGGGGAGATGATCCTGGATTATCCCAGCAGGCTCCTTCTAATCCCACCAGGCCTTAAAATTGGAGAACCTGTCCAGTGGGCTTCAAGGTTATAAAGTGACTCGACCTGCCATGGCTGGCTCTGGAGATGGAGGGAGAGAGCCAGGAGCCAAGAACTCAGCAGACTAGAAGCTGAGACTGGCTCTCAGCTTACAGCCAGCAGCAAGAAAAGGGGGATCCTGGTCCTAAAGCCACAAGGAAGTACATTCTACCAACCAACGACTCAAAGAGCAGGAAGGGATTCTCCCCTAGAGCCTCCGGAAAGAGTGGAGCATCTGAGTTTTAGCTTGGTAAGACTCTGGACTACAGACTGAGATAATAAATTTGTCTTCTTTAAGCTGCTAAATTTGCAGTAATTTGTTATAGCAGCAATAGAAAACTATAGTTGTAGCAATCATGGTGGCACTGCTGATAGCAGCTATTATTTATTGACTTCCTATGACTGCCGAGCCTTCTGCTGCCCATTTTTCATATACCGGCTCTCACGTAAGCCTCAGCAATCAGAGAAGGTGAGTATCATCAGCCCCATCTCATGCCAGACAATAGAGGCTAAATCATTGAATTTGCCCAAGATCACATGCAGCAACTACAGTTCGACTCCAGGTCTGAGTGTCACTGAAGCCCACGCCGCCCTGTTCCCCCAAGACATCCCGATGTTTGCAGTCACCGTCAAGCAAAGAGTTTCGAAAGAAACAAAAGGACAAGAACTCATAGTTACTAAATATGACTACATGTGCCACGCTGTGCATGGTCCATTACATAGCTCCTCTCAATTAAGACGGTAAGCGGTGAGAAGCTTGTTATCTCCAGTTTACATTTGGGAAACTGAGTGTGGGAAAGGTCGAGACATCTGCGTGAAGGCGCACGACTTGTCCCAGGATGCCTGGGATAGGAAGATGTGAACACGAGCTCCGAGCCCTCCCAGGTGACCATCCCTGTGGCTTTGGCGTAAGACAGGCGCCACTCAAGACCCAGCAGGGAGCCCCGCCCAGGCTGCATCTACAAGCCAATGGCAGCAAGTCTCCAGGAGATGGTTTCCCTGACTCCCTGCTCTGGGACCAAGGGCCACCTGGCTCCCTGGGGTGTCATTCCTGTGACAGCTGAAGAAGAGGCTGATTAACTAAAGGGAACTTTCCAAAGGGGGCAGTGCACAGACAATTTCACTCGTGCATACCCCATTTCATCTCCACCAACTCCATAGATTGCCATTTAATGACCTCCGTTCCTCAGAATTCTAGGTTTTCCAGATTGGCTCCAAAGGGGATATTAGTATTCAACTGTCATTCCCAGATGAACGTCCCTTTCATTTCAGAAATCCCAACAGTTCTAGGAAGTAGAAGAAGAATTCCTTATCCATGGGCTTTGGAAAGTTCTTCCTTTTCTCTCAGCCACTGACCTGAGGATTCTGGGTGGCTGCCCAGAGGTCTGGCACACCCACGGCAACCCTGCTCCAGCACAGGCTGGTGGCTGGTGTTTCCTTGGAGCTGCTCCTTAACACAGCTTCCTGCGGAAGCCCCTGGGGCGACATGCCTCCCTTTTCTGTCATCTCCAAGAAAATCCCTGTTCTTTCATCTGTGAGCCAAAAGCTCAAAGTCTCATGTTATTAGATTCCTGCCACTGGGGGAAATTTAGGAGCACTGCCAGCAAAGTGGCACTCCCTCCCCAGCCTGTGTCACTCTGTACTCAAAAGACCATGTCCTGGAAAGGCTGGCAAAGATGTGGCTTGGGGGGGACCACAGAGGTGACTCAACTTAAGGGACCCTCTCCCCAGCACCTGGTCCCTTAACACAGGTATCTTTAGAGGCTCCTTCAAGGCTCTCTCAAGGAGCAGCCTCAGCCCTGAGTGTTGAGAGAAAAGCCTGTAGGGAGCCAGGGGGGCTGCATTTTACAGGTGAGGCTGAGCCCTAAGTTTGCTTTCTTTTTTTTTTTGCAGTACCGGGGATTGAACGCAGGGGCTTCTACCTCCGCGCTACGCCCCCGGGTGCAAAGGCCCCGGGACAGGAGCACATTGGGTGTGTTGGGGGAAAAGCAAAGAAGCTAGTGGGGCTGGGGCTGGCACGTGGTAAACAAGACACAAAGGAGTAAAAAATGAGAATAAAAGTAACACAACACGGGGTGGGTCATGGGGCACCCTGTGCCATTGTGAGGACTGGACTGTGTCTTCTCTTCTGATGCAAAGCCAGTGCAGAGGTCTTACAGGATCTAACTTATATTTTAAAACAGTCATTTTTGTGGCCGTCTTGAGAATGAAAAGTAACCACATGAGAGAGAGGCAGGGGCGCTGGCAGGAAAGCTTCGCACTAATCCAGGGGCCAGAGAGCATGGCTTGGGACAGGGAAGCCATGGCTGAGGTGGCAGGACGTGGCTGGGTGGTCCTGGGTGTACTTGGAAGGTAGAGCCAACTGGATTGCAACGGAGAGGGCTGGGGTCGCAGAGGAAGATGGGATGAAGGATGACTCCAAGGTTTGGAGCCAAGTCCAAGTGGAAAGGATGGCATTACCACCTACGAAAGGGGAAGATGGCAGGAGAGGCACTGGGGGGAATCAAGAGCTCCATTTAGACATGTCAGGTTTGAGTTTTTGTTGATGTCCACTAGGGGTGAGAAGCAGCTGGCCGTGTGTGTGTGTGTGTGTGTGTGTGTGTGTGTGTGTGTGTGTGTGTCAGAGCTGGAGCTAGGACTAGAAAGTCAGATGCATGTAGATGTGTTTAAGGCCATGAGAGCGGAGCTCACCAAGGGAGCAGGCACGGACAGGGCAGAGGTCTAAAGACAGGGCCTGGGGCACATCTGCATGGGGCGATGGAGAGATGAGAGGGCTAAAGGAGACTGAGAAGGAGGAGAAGCAGGAACAAGGTGGGATGTGGCCAGAAGCCACATAAAAAAAAGTGTTGACAGCAAGACGCAGTGAGAGACTGTGTCAAATGCTGCCGCTGAGCCCAGGGAGACAAGGCCTGGGGACAATCCCTGGATGTGGCAGCATGGGCATCATTGAGGAGAGCGCAAAGTCTGACTGTAGAGAGTCCTGCTGACAAAGAAAGAGAGGAGAGAAAATGGAGACAACCAGAAGAGGCAACTCTTTCCTAGAGCTTTGCTGTGAAGAGAAAGAGAAAATAGGGGTAGAGGGGTAGCAAACACAGACCAGGGCGAACAGGAGGTTTTTAAGATGGGGTCATTCAGATCCATTAGTCAGAACCTGTGACAATACTAGCGTGGAGAGTCCGCAACACCACGAGGATGCAGACGACAGAGCCCGGCCCCTCAGGATGCTCTCAGCCTCCCATAGTCAACGGAATTCAAGAAAGCTTTTCTAAAATGTTTGCGTGAAACAGGTGGGTAAGTACCAACAGAGATAGTGCAACACGTGCCCAGGCGCGTGAGCAGGAACACACCTGCACTGAGGGGCCTGGAAGCATGAGTCTGCAAGGCAGGTAAAGGTTCTCAGCTCCTGCAACGAGGGGCAGTGGAAGCAGGTTTTAGACAAAGGGAAGAGGCAAGATGTGCTGGAGGAATGGGGGAGGGTGCTCCAGGCAAGCAAAGCCTCGCCCGCTGGTGCTACTAAGAAAAGAGGCCACCTGCACGGCTCTGTGACATGCCTGACACTGCCTTGAGCGCTTCCTACATGGGGGCTATGATCCCATGTTACAGATGAAGACATAGAGGCACTGAGAAATTAAGTCCTTGTCCAAAGTCATATAACTAATAAAGTATGGAACTCAGATTCATGACCAATCTGGCTCCAGAGCCCATGCACTGGGGTAACCTCTACACTATGCTGGAACTTTCCAGAAGCTAGCCTCAATATTACCCTGTAACACATCAGACCCCATTTTCCCCTTGCTCTCTAGTCCCCAATCACTGTGGAATAGCCATTTAAGACACCTGAGTGAGTCGGGGCAGAAAGGACAGAGAGAAGAGGGAGACACAGGAGGAGAAGCAGGTGCTTATGGGCTGCCCCGGACAACTGGTTAAGCCTGTTGTGCTGATTTCCCCACCTGCAACTCAGGGAGTAAGGGGAGCTCCTACCTGGGGTGCACCTCTCTTCTGAATGCGTCACACTAGCGGAGTCTCAATGCCAGTGATCCAGGGCTGGGCATCAGACTCACCTATGGCACCTCTTGAGACGGGCACAGGGGCACTGGCTGCCTGGCCAGAGACTGCATGCTAATGTGTGCACAGCTGACTAGCCTGGGCTCTCTCCACAGTGCTCCTCATCAGGGTGGGCTTAATGGGCCTCGCCAGCTCTGCCCACCAGGAGTTGAGGGAGCACCATTATTCATATGGATGGGAGGAAACACACACCAACCAGACAGGGAGGGCCTCCTGCCACCCATGCGCCCCACCGGCCCCCAGGAAACCCATAAGGAATGAGCCTGCTTATCCAGACTAATGAGAGCAAAGTGTGACCACGGGTCTTGCCTGCAGCTGTGGCACGTGGGATGTCCTGGCTCCGCTGGCGCAGAGTGAGTCCCGCCCACTCGGACTTGCACAGGCGTTCCCCTGAGAGCTAGCGACAACTTCCGTCGCGCCTGTGCTCCTCCAACACCCGCACCAGTGGCCACAGGGAGAAGGGAAACATCCAGAAGGCCAGGGCTACGCCAACAAAACACAAGGACCAGCAGGGCCGCCGCGCCTCACCTGGCTTCTCCAAGCAAGTGGAGCCAAATGGGGTCACGGACTTAATTGGGCAGATGTTTGATTCAATTTAAGCTCTTGCTAATGGTTACTAATGGGGACACGGTGATACTGTAATATCTCCCTTTGAGAGTATATAGGAGACACAGGGCTGAAATATATCACAGAATCCCAGCTTGAAAGGGGTCTTGGAAGTAACAGGTCCAACCCGGTAGCTGATGCTGAAATCTCTGTCCAACCAATCTGTGACCACCTCCAGGTCTGGAGACTCTAGGATCCAAAAGAGCCCATTCCATCTGCCTGGTAAACATTTTTTTTCTTACATGGAAGCAAAATCTCGCTCCATAATTTCCACATTCCCGCCCCCTTCCCCAAAAATACAGCTAGCAAATGATTCACTCCACACCCCAAGACTTTGCAAACCATTCCACAGAGCTGGAGACAGGTTCTTGAAATCCTGACAAATTACCACCATTGCTGCTTCTCCCAGTACCCAATCTCTGCTCGGCCCACCGGCCGCCCTGCCAGGCAGTGGTGAACCTAATGCATCGGATCGGAAAGTGAACAGTGAACGCCACCAGGCCTTAACATTCATTGGGGGACAAAATGAGAGCCTGGGGAGGACAGACCATTCTAACACAAATGAACACAGGCAGCCACACCAAGAGTATATGGAAACCAGCTGCATCGTCGGACACTTGCAGTTATGGAACAAGGGTCCCACCCTTTCATCTCAGATACCCCTGCCCCCGGGACCTTTCCTAGTGTTCTCTCAGAGACTGATCACAGTATGTTTAAGAAAACATAACAGATAAGCAAGACTTCCCAACACTCGCTGCCATTACTCATCTGTTCTCTTTGACTTAGCCTTCTTTTGTGAGGCCCAAGCATTGGCACACTGACCCCTGGTGGTTTTTAGAAGCCACCCATCGTGAATGTGCTGCCAACAGGCTACTCGGGATGCTGCCACCACAGCTGTCCTCAGATTCTGTTGGGGGCATCCCCTTTGACATGACCACTCACCTCCTCATGAGCTTGGGCAGGTCACAAGGCCTGAACTCTTCAGGCTCCCCTCTACATGTTCACCTCTACCTGCCTGGCAGGTGGCTGGGGGAACCAAATTGACATGTGTGTAAGTACACACTAAACAGAAACCATGGGGCCGAGCTCACTAGGCAGCAGGGAAGCAGGAATCTCCGTGCTGCCAAAGGGGACTTCCCCAGTTCATTCCGCCTTTGGGGTACCCAGTTCTTCTCATCTGTGAAATGGAGCCTGTAAGCCTAATCCATCTCTAATCTCTCAGCAGAAAAGACTACAACCTGAGGCTGGAGCTCTCACTGGTTCTGGAAAGGTTGAGAAGAGAAGCATCCTCTGTGGTGCCCCGAATCAAGTAAAGATGGATCACCGCACACAGCATGCTGGCCTGGGGCCTGTCCACACAGACAGGAAGAGGGAGCCAAGCCTCCCTCTTCCACCCACAAAGGTAGTGGTGGCAGAGAGGGAGCAAGGAGCAGAGGAGAGACGACCTTACACAGGAACAGGCGTAGGCAGACACACACACAGACTCTTTATTTTGGGGGGGCAAAATATTTACTCTCCTAATTATATATCTCATGGGCTAACAATAAATTGGTTGGCATTCTTGAACATCGACCAATTTCCAGGAGAAGAGAAATTTGGAAATTGAAAGGCCAGCTCAAGATTCAAACCTTGCCATAGATAATTCATTTGCCAAATGGTAACTAAGCTCTACCACTGTGGGCCAGGTACTATGTTAGACCCCGGGAACAGGACATAAATAACACAGGCACAGACCCCCGAACATGCTCACCGCGGGAGAGATGGATGTCCCAGAACTCTTTCTATATTCCCTTTCTAGGTGACAGATGAAGGAGAAAGCCATCAATTTCTATTTGTCACTAATGTGAAAGACCAATCGACTGTCTATACAGATGACTCAATTTAGAACCAAGCTGAGGAGTTACGTACCAATCAAAATTTCATAAATCAAATCACATGATAACTTTACTAGCAGAGCCCACTACTCAAAAAACCCCATGGTGAATCCTCTACAAGGCAAATAATTCTTTGGGTATATTTGAATCTCGGTATATCATATTTAATACACAGCAGAACGAGACCAGCAAATGGTGGTTTTTATCCTTCCCTTTGGTCTCCCCCAATTCTCCTATTAGTTTCATCTTTATAACATTTGAATAGCCTATGTTGAACATTCCCTGCAAAGGATTGGAGCTCGTTGAAGGAAACCAAGTAAAAAATTGCAGTTGTAAAGTGCTTGGGGGTCTTAGCAAGGGAGAGTGTCAAATAAATCCAAGCCCTTGCTGCTTCACCACTCAGGAAAACCTTAAACAAAAAAAGATTCAACTGCTACGATCACCTGCTAATGTGTTATCCCACACCGAACAAGACTTCCCTTACCCCTGCACTGAGCCTCTGAAGTCTCCAAGACTCAGTTTCCTCATCCAGCAGCATTGGCTGGACTTTGTGCCCCTAGGAAATTCTTTGGAGGTAAAAACATCAAAAAAGCCTGGCATAGTGTCACACGCCTATAATCCCAGTCCTTGGGAGGCTGAGACAGGAAGAATCCCAGGTTCGAGGCCAGGCCCAGCAACTTAGTGAGATCCTCAGCAACTTAGCAGGACCCTGTTTCCAAATAAATAAAAAATAAAAAGGGCTGGGGGTGTAGCTTGGAAGTAGAATGACCCTGGATTCAATCCCCAGTACCAAAAAAAAAAAAAAAGTCAAGTAAAAGCAAGAGGTAACTTTATTAGCAGTAACGATTCCATCTTTAATTTCTTTACCAGACAGAACACAATCTACGTCAGGTAACTCCTGTGATAGAAGGAGACCCCAAATGTCTCCAGGGCTCACTAGCCACATAGAGCAGAGCAGAGACAGCTTTGAAGGCAGAAGGGTTTGCATTTCAATACCTGAGTGACCTTAGATGACTCATTTAAACTCTCTGATCCTCTGTTTCTTCATCTATAACATAGGATCATTAATTCCAGCATGAAGATTGACTGAGATATAAGAAATACCTACCCCGGTTCCCAGCAGAGAGTAAGGCCTTTCCAAGTGTGAGTGATTATTTTGACTATTGTTATTTAGCATCTCAGTGCTTGGCTTCTTACATTCAATAAATATTTGCTGAGGGAATTAATAGATGAATAATTCAATCTGTGGTATTTATTTATTTATTTATTTATTTATTATGGTACTGAGGATGGAACCCAGGGGCATTCTACCTCTGAGCTACACCCTCCAGCCCTATTTTATTTTTTATTTTGAAACAGGGTCTCATTAAGTTGTTGAGGGCCCCACTAAGTTGTTGAGGCTGGCCTCGAATCTGTGATCCTCTTCTCTCAGCCTCCCAAGTACTGGTATTATGGGCATGTACCACCACACCCAGATCCATGTACATGTTATTGTAGCTAAAACTTCAGTGGAACCCAATCAGGATCTTCAGCTAAGTCCTATTCCCTCTTTAATGTAAGATGGATAGAAGCATTTTTTCCTCCTTTTTCTCTTCTACTTCTTTCCACAAGTCTACCTCTTTCAGTGCAGGCAAGACCGGAAGAAAGCACTATAATGGTCCCAAACATGTTATTGGGTAACCAGGTCTTGCAAAGCCCCTGGATTCACCCACCACACTCGGTGAGTTGGAGTGAAACGTTGCACACGTTGTGTGCGGAGCCTCGTGTTAGGTGGTTGCTTTCCAGTGTTCACAGTCCAGCGGGGAAATGCTGTCGTAATTAGAATACAATGCTATAAGCCTAGGAACAGAGCTGTGTACCGGGGAATGGGACAATAGTAGGAAAAGAAGAATTCTCCCTGGGAGAACAGAGAGATTTGGGAAAGGATTTGCAGAAGACGAGTCGTTTATGCCAATGGTAACAGAGGAGGAAGAAGGGGAAGAAGAGAAAGAAGTGGAAGGGCTAATGAAGATACTTTCCAGGCAGAGAGGATGGAGTGGAGCAGGAGCTCTCATGACAGGAAGTTTTATAATAAAGAGTTGATGAGCCGGGCGGGGTGGCGCACGCTTGTAATCCCGGTACTTGGGAGGCGGAGACCGGAGGATCCGGGTTCGCCGCCAGCCTCAGCTCTCTCTCTACTTAGTGAGGCCCTCTGCAACTTCATGAGACCCGGTTTCAAAATAAAGGATAAAAAATAGGGCTGGGCGCATAGCTTGGAGGTAGAATGCCCCTGGGTTCAATCCCCGGTACCGCAAAAATAAATAAATAAATAAATAAATAAATAAATAGAAAAGTTGATGGAGATGCTTTCCAGGCAGAGAGGATGGAGTGGAGGAGGAACTCTGGTGGCAGGGCGAGGGCATGGTGGGGCCTGGAGCATGGCTATAATATGGGGTGGGGAGGAATAACAAGAAGCAGACAGAAAGCCCCGCGATCATTCGGCTAACACATACATTTGAGTGCCTAACACGTTAGGGACAAGGACAGGATTGGTTAATGTCTGAAAACCTTCCAGAAGAGATTAGAAGAAACTTCAAGAGGAAATAACCTTCACATACCGTTGAAGGTGGCTAAGGGAGCTGGCTGGTGTGTGGCAAACAGGACACAGAGAGAAGAATCAAGGGCACCGGGATCTCAGGCCAACCCCCACTG
The DNA here is from genome assembly GCA_004027185.1 of Glis glis. Lineage (NCBI taxonomy): Eukaryota > Metazoa > Chordata > Mammalia > Rodentia > Gliridae > Glis > Glis glis. Next base: position 71,806 of record PVJS01000217.1, read on the forward strand.
GCCAGGCCACAGCTCGCTGTGTGACCTCGGCTAAGCCACTGCCCCTTCGGGCCTGTTTCCTGTGAGCGGGCTGGGCAAGGGGGCTTCACCATCTCCACGGCTCTACCATATCATGATCTCTTCAGGTGGTGGAGGGCTGCAGAGATGGACTGGGGTCTTCCTGGGGCATTTATTACTTTGGGGCTCCACAGTCACCAGAGTACCCAGAGGGATGGAAGCAAAATCAAAACATTCTTGGAAGATGGATGGCTGAAGGGGGATGACAGATGTGCGGGAGTTTGGGGAATTTATGCGGGCAGTCTCACAACCATAAATAAAAATCCCTTTCTTTTACCCAAAACCTCATGTGAGGGTAAACATCGGACACTGTAATAGACAATTTGGCCGGGTCTCCCACCCCGAGCCTCCCGTGAATGAAAAACAGCCATCACAGACAGGGTAATGGGTTTGGCCGCCTCTTTCCAAACATCCATATTGTCACCAGCGACAAGCGGGGCTGTGGGAAGAGCGGGCTGGACAATTTATCTCCGATCCCGGGTTCCTTCCGGGCAGCCTTCTTCTGACAGCCATCTGTTCTGGATCTGGGGAGCTGGGGAAAACCCCAGAAGAACTCGAAAGCTTGGGAGCAGGGGCCCCCGGGAGGGCAGGAGGAGCAGCAGCCCTGTCCCTATTGCACCCACCTCTCAAGGACTTGGGGACCCCTGCAAGTCCCTCTGCATGTGAGGCGGCCTGCTGTGAAGCACAGCTAGGATGGTTTCTTGACCTACTTCTCTTCCCCTCTGGAGTGCGTGTAATTAGCACCTCTGCATCCCTAAGGATCAGAGACTTTTAAAAAGCTTCTAGGATAACCATGGAGATGGGGAAACTGGTCCTGGCATTACTGTTGGGTTTTCATTTTCTTTCCTTTCTCTTTGTTGGCTTAATTCTGCTTCCTGGCCTCTGCAGGAGATTGGGCCTGGTTTGACCTTGCCAGCCAGCGGGGCCTCTGGCTGGAAATCACTGGAAGTCGCCTGGCATGAACCGGCATCGAGGGCTGGCAGAGCTTTGACAGCTGGACAAGAGCATGCAGGGTCCCTTCAAAGCCCTCTGTTGTCAGCGTAGCCGCCAAGAAAGGGATCTGTCGCCTCCACTTTCTGCTTCCCTCCAGGAGAACAAGTGTCAGGAGAACGGAGGAGGCCGGGAGGCGCCCGATTCTGGCTCAATCCCCTTCCGCTTCCCATTAGTGACAAATGGAAACGGATGGGTTACCACTTTATCTGCTCCTTGAGAGGGGTAGAAACCCTCACGGCAAACAAGCGCAGAATAACTGTAGGCATCTTATAAATTAAGCATCTTAAGGATATGAACCATTTTTGCATTGCTACTAAGCAGAATTAAATTAGGTTTTGAAGTTTCCATAGAAATGAATGAAGAAGAAGGAGGGAAGACTTTGTTTTTAATTCCTGTTTTTTGTTTTCTTTTTTGTTTGTTTGTTTGTTTTGTGGTAATGGGGGTGGAACACAGGGGCCTTCTACTTTCTACTCTCCCCTCAGCCCTATTTTATTTCTTTTATTTAGAAACAGGGTCTCACTAAGTTGCTGAGAGCCTCACTAAGTTGCTGAGAGCCTCACGAAGTTGCTGAGGCTGACTTTGAACCTGCGATCCTCCTGTCTCAGCCTCCCAAGTACTGGGATTACAGGCGTGTGCCAGGGATTCCAGGGCAGGGAGAAGGGAGAATTGAGTTGCCCGTCCACATTTCTGGTTTCAATCAGTACCACTACATATGCCTGGAGAAATATTCCCACAGGGTAACAGGAGTGCCACCTGCCATGGTGAGGGTCCCGGCTGCCAGCCTGCCTCTGCCCCTCCCGAGCCTCCTGACCACACCTCAAGCTGGGCCCTTAGGGCCAGTTCTGGTGACAGTCGGAAAAATTATAGAGTTTTAAGGCATTTTCCTGGATTATAATAAAGGAGCCACCTTTATTATAAGATGGACTAAAACCATTTTAGCTTCAGGTTTAGGATCTAGATTCTGCCTCGTCCAGAGCACCCACTCTTTCCCACACCAGCCTGGGAAGGTGCCTCCTGTGATCATCTGTCTGGACAACTCACCTGGCATTTGACCCCTGGGGTCCTGCTGCTGGACGGGTCTTTTTGTGAGTTGGACTTTCCAGTGCTATGCCCCCTCATCTGTCCACTCTGACCCCTATCCCACATGCCCACGTAGACACCCCGAACCCGACACCCTGCCGTCCGTCCTGACTCCACAGTTTCCCTGGGCTGGGGCCTCTGATGACCACACTGACTGCCGGGTTGGGCTACACCCTCATCCCTGCAGCCAGGACTGGGTCCCCAGCACTCAGGAGCTGGAGTGCCTTGGCCTGCGGCTGACCAGCCTCATTCAGTCCTGGCAGGAGAGGATGGCCCAGGTGGCAGCCCTGCCTGCCCACGCCTCCAGTGGTGTGCCCAAGCAGCAAGGGCAGGGAGAGGATTAAGTGACTCTGCCCTTCCTGGCTATGGCCAGCAGACAGCAAGTCATGAGCCCCTTCAAGCAGCCGGCCCAGGGTTACTGTCACTGTTACAATGTGGCTATGGAATGTCCCCTAGGGAAGCTCATGTGTTGGCAATGCAGAAATGTTCAGAGGTGAAATAACGGAATCAGAGCTCTAATCTCAGGTGAGCGTGTCTGGAGGAGGTACGTCACTGGAGGCGTGGCCTGGGGGACCGTTTGTCCCATGTCCATTCCTTCTTTCCTCCCTTCCTCTCTCTCTCCCCACCCCACTCCCTTCTCTCTGTCTCTGCTTTGAGGCTGACATAAGCTACATAGCTTTTCCTCTGCCACACCCTCCTGCCATGATGGCCTTGGAGCTGGCCAACTGTGGACTGAACCTCTGAAACCAGAAGCCCAAATAAACCTTTCCTCCTCTAAGTTGTGCTTGTTGGGTATTTCGGCCCCAGCGACAGAAAAGCTGACTGAAACGGTCATCAAGCAGACTCCTGGCTTTGTCCAAATTGCCGTAGACACAACACACACACCCTCCAGGATTATTCTCTGACTGGATCAGAGGAGAAGAGAGGTGACTTCTCCTCTTATCTCTAGCCCTGGATTTGGAATCACCATGGCCATTCTCACCCTCCTTCGTTAGTCACTAATTATCATGATCTGTACTAGGGAGTTATCAGCATCCTTCCGCTAGTCACTGGGGGAGCTCGGCAGGTTGACCAGATCAGAGCCATCAGCCTGTTCCCATCTCCACCACCACCACCACCTCCAAGAAGTCCACCTCTGCTCCAGCCAAACCCAAGAGAAGAACAGAGTCCAGCAGCTTTCCAAAAGGTCCATGCAGCACTCAGGTATCCCCCGTGGATTCCTGGGGCAATGGCTGGGACTGCACTTACCGATCCTCAGGGAGTGTGGGCTGCAGGCGACCATCAGGATCCAGGCTGGAAGCAGCACCAGGGGCGCCAAGAGGCGGGGCATCTTCTATAAATCCTCATGGAGCCCTCTGCTGGTCTGAGCATGACATAACTCTGTGGGAGAGCGGAGGGAGCCTGTGAGTCCTGCAGGCTCAGTAGCCACCCCCTCCATCCCCACAACCCAAGCCTCAGGGGCAAACTGAGAACCCCTTGGGGAGGGCTGACAACCCTTCCAGAAGTACTTCTGGCAGTGTCTGTGAGATAGTTGATACTCCATGGAGTTCGTGACCCTCTGACTTTCCTCTCTAGGCCCACCAAGGCTCAAGGAAGGTTCAGGTCCTAGCCCTGGCCCCCTGATCCACACCAGGCAGGCTGCAGTAACAGGTTCCGGGAACAAAGACCTTTGTCTACCCTTAAGCAATGGGAGCCATGGTGAGCTAAGAGGAAGGCATGGGGAGGGCAACTCCATTCCCCAAACCCACAGCATGCTTTGCACCTGGGGAGTGGGAGTGGGGAAGGGGCTGGGTTCAAGTCCAGCTCCTCCACTTCCAACTGAGTGGTCTTCACAAGGCTTCTCTTTGTCTCGGCTCAGCTTCCTCATTTGAAAAAATGGTAGCGGAACTGAGAACTTAAGATAACATAGGAGAAGCCGCCATGCACAGGCCCTAGCCTAAACGAGGGACTACAGGATGTGAGCTCCTCTCTGGCCCAGATGGGAAGGATCTCTTCCCTGCAAATACTTAGGACAGAAGCATACACTGCAGGTCATCAGAAGGTTTCCAGGTAGGCCTCTGTTGCCTGCAGAAAACTAACCCCATCCCATTCTTCCTCCACCAGCCCCTCCTCCCCTCCCTGCTGTCAAATGCAGAGGTACCTCTCCCCAAGGCAGCAGGGCCCCTGCCCCCCACACTGAGACCTCTCAGGGACCCAGAGTCTGTTAGGCGACCAGATCTGCCGCCATCATTAACATGAAGATAGAACTGGTGGGCACCCGGATATGCTACTCACAGGTGCCCTTGAAAAGGGAAACCTCCACCCCACAGAACAGAAAAAATACACAAAAGACTTGAACTGCTGCTTCAATCAAGAATATATCCAGACCAAGCATGGTGGCACATACCTGTAACCCCAGTACTCAGAAGGCTGAGACAGAAGGATTGTAGGTTCGAGGCCAGCCTCAACAACTTAGCAAGACACTGGTTCAAAATAAAAAATAAAATAGGAGCTGGGCATGGTGGTGCACGCTTGTAATCCTAGTAGTTGGGAGGCTGAGACCGGTGGATCCAGGTTCACGGCCAGGCTCAGCTACTTAGTAAGGTCCTCTGCAACTTAGTGAGACCCTGTTTCAAAATAAAGAAAAAAAATAGGGCTGGGGGTGTAGCTTGGAGGTAGAATGCCCCTGGTTTCAATCCCCAGTACTGCAAAAAAAATAAAATAAAATAAAATAAAAATAAATAAAATAGGGTTGAGGGTGTAGCTCAGAGGTAGAATGCCTCTGGGTTCAAACCCCAGTACCACAAAAAAATAAATAAATAAAAATAAATAAATAAGGCCGGGCGTGGTGGCGCACGCTTGTAATCCCAGTACTTTGGGAGGCGGAGACCGGAGGATCCGGGTTCGCGGCCAGCCTCAGCTCTCTCACTCTCTCTCTCCCTGTCTCTCTCTCTCTCTCCTTAGTGAGGCCCTCCGCAACTTCGTGAGACCCGGTTTCAAAATAAAGTATAAAAAAACAGGGCCAGGGGCATAGCGCAGAGGTAGAACGCCCCTGCGTTCAATCCCCGGTACTGCAAATAAATAAATAAATAAATAAATAAATAAATAAATAAATAAAATAGGGCTGAGGGTGTAGCTCAGAGGTAGAATGCCCCTGGGTTCAGTCCCAGTACCCCCCCCAAAAGAATGTATCGAAATGACTTAAATAAGTTTGAAAAGTTGCTAAACTTCATTGGGTATCAAGAAAATGTGACTTTAAACCACAGTAACATACCACTATTTACCCACTAGAATGGCAAAGAAAAAAAAGACTATCAAGTGTTAGTGAGGATGTGGAGCAACTGGAACTCTCGCAGTATTGCTGAGAGCATAAATGTATATTACTGCATTGGAAAAAAACAGTCTATCAGAGCTTTGCATCTACCCTAACAACCCAACAATGCCACTCCGGGTTATTTCTCAATAAATAAATAAATAAATAAATAAATAAATAAATAAATAAATGCATACATACATGCTCACCAAAAGTATGTTCTAAAATGTTCATGGCAACACTCTTTGTCTTTCTCCAGACTGGAAAATACTCAAATATCCAGCAGCAGCATGGGCAAAGATGCAGTATATTTACACCAGGGAATGGGCAGAAATGAGAACGAATAACCAGCAACCACAAGCAGCAGCAGCTGACTCATAAATACCACACTGAGCAAAAGAAACCAGGCATGAAAGAGAACATGCAGCAAGGTTCTCTCTACATAAAGTGCAAAACCCCACAATGCTTTGCTGTGGAGGGAAAAGCCCAGTTAGTGGTCAGGGTGGGGACTGGTGGGTGGGGCTGATGTTCTGTTTTCCACTCTGGGTGCTGGTTACACAGTTGTGTTTGGTTTGCAAAAACACACTGAGGACTACCCTTAGGATGTGTGTCTTTTTTTGGGTGTGCTGTGCTTTGGAAAAAGTTTCTGCTGCATGGCATCCCACCTCCCCAGCTTGCAGTTTCCTGTGCACATGCTGCCTCCCCCACCTGGGGCACACTCCTCTCTAGACTAGTCCCCTCTCTGTGCCCCATCCCAGCAGCCTGTGGTGGCTCTGAGAACAGCACTTGCCCTCCATGCCTGGTGCCTTTCTGTGCCTCCACCTGGTATTGCTGTAGGCTCCACAGGGCAAGGGCTGTTTGCAGTTCCCTGACATATTCCCAGGGTCTTCTTATGTACAATTGCTGCTTAGTACCTATCTGTTAAATGCATGGAAGGACTCAAGCAATTCCCTGCTAGAAGGAGACAGAGGAAGATAAAGGGTCAAGGATTAGGATAAAGGTCCAGTGCTGGCCATTCAGGCCCAGAATCTTTGTCCTTTATCTCATGGGTCTGGTACACAGATAGACTAAAGCCAACACAGTCTCAAGGGATGCTGGACATTGTCACTCATTATGGATAAAGCCAAATATTTGGTGATTGTCTGTCTAGAATGCAAGCCCAACAGAGGGGAGGCTGAGTCCTTGTCCCTGTGGAGAGGGCTGTGTCCCTGGGATCTGGAGGGCTCAGCCACATTAACAAGTCTCATCCAGTCCTAGCAGGGGTAGTGGCACCTGATCTCCCAGGTAGAAAGAGGGTCTGAGCGCTATAGCTCCAAGAACTTTTTTGGGAGGGGGGTACTGGGGGTTGAACCCAGGGGTATTCTACCCCCAAGCTATACCCCCCGCCCTGTTTTATTTTTTAAATTTGAAACAGGTCTTGCTAAGTTGCTGAGGGCCTCACTAAGTTGCTGAGGCTGGCCTCAAACCTGCAATCCTCCTGTCTCATCCTCCCAAGTACTAAGGTTACAGCATGTACCACCATGCCTGGTAAGATCATTTCTTTTTTTACCCACAAAATTATGGAAATATTTTAGTTAATGAAAGCCAAGCTGCTGGGTTTTAAGACCAGATTCATCTGAGCATCAAACTGAAACGAAGACCTCCAATTTCCTTGTACTTTCGGTAGAGGATCTAAAGGCTCCACTTTTCTGCTCTCATGTGAAAACAGTTAAGATAGAGAAGGAAAGCCGTGGAGTGACAGACTTGGCCAGCCAGGCTCTGTGACCTTAACCTTTGTACTTGCTTTTCTTGGGCACGGCTTCCTCGGCTACAACACAGCGTGTGTGGTGGATTAAGTACGATAAAGACTGGAGAAATTTCTGCAAACCACTGCGTCTTCCACATGTGCAACATGGTGGTTCTTTCTACTCTTGTAAGGTTTGGAAGAAGATTTCTACTCATCATCACACTCAGGGTTAGCCAGCTGAGGCCTGAGAGCAGCCCTGGACCTCAGCCATCATTGTTCCAAAACATGCTCTCCTGGTTCACGCAGGCTTCGGGGCCACGAGCAACAAAAGCCAGACTGCACGAACTGAGTGTAATTCTGTCATCAAATAAAATTTACATGGGCTAATCTGACACCTATTTAGCCGTCAGCATAATAATTATCGTGCAGCACGCTGATCAGGCATAAGTGGAAGGCATTTGATGTAAATGACTGTATTTAGTATTACTTTTATATAGCCTAACACGATTTTTACAGTTCTTTCCTCTTTGACAGTTCACTTATCCACTCGAGGACATTTATGGAGGCTGTAATATATGCCAGGCACTGTTTGAGGCCCTGGGGATACAGTCGAACTCAGAAGGCAGAGAGTTTGGAAACAGACCCTTCCCGTGTAATTGAGGGCATTGTCCTGAACACCCGGGGCAGCCATGCCAATCACGGGGAGTGCAGAGACACTGGACTGCAGCCAGACTGGAGCTGGCTCCGGATTTTGTTCGTTTGTTTGTTTTTGTGGTACTGGGGATTGAACCCAGGAGCATTCTACCTCTGAGCTACACCCCCAGCCAGATTTTACTTTTTTAATTTTGAAATGGGGTCTAAGTAAGTTGCTGAGGGCCTCACTAAGTTGCTGAGACTGGCCTTGAACCTTCTATTCTCCTGTCTCGGCCTCCCAAGTATTGGGATGACAGGGGTGCGCCACCCCCACCACACCTAGCGTGGCTCTGGATCTTAGGTGAATACTCGTGGGTACTCCCCCAGTCCTAGACTGTTTCCTCATCCACTGGACACCTGGGAAAAGCAATGCCTACCTCTAGGGTGATGAGCACCAGGAAAGCAGGAAACAACTTGGACTTTTCCACCTATGTCCCCAGAGCCTGGCACAGACTGGCACATAGTAGGCACTCACAAAATATCTGTTGAAATAATGAAAGAACCCAATCAGAGAAATTGCATGGAGAATGCTATCAGCTGCCAAATTTTATTGGTGAGTTAAATTTAGCATCCTTGAATTTATAATCCAGGTACAACCTCTCCACCCACGTGCACACTCTTCCTTTAACCTTCCACTGACCACAGCTCGAGGACACCATTTATCACACTGCCCTCTGACAGCCTGACAGACATGCCACGGAGCACTGGACAGGGAGCTGAGGCTTCTGCAGCCTTACCTCTGCTTTCCCATGCACCTGCCCAGATATTTCCTTACCCCGACACTCCAAATCTCCAAATCAGACACTCCCACTTTTTCTAGAAGGGGAACCTAATTTGCAATTTTTCACAACTGCAAGACTGAACAGCTTTCTCAAGCAGGAAGAGACATTCTCCAAATGCCTGTCCCGGATCAAATCACCTCTGACCCCCTGCCCATGCTTCTATTTTGAATGCAAGTCCCACACGGGCAGGGACTTTGTCCCTCTTATTCACACAGCGGCACCTCCAGCACCTTGGACAGTGCCCGAGGCATGGCTGCCATGGAAAACTACGATGTCAAATCAGTGAATGAGCGAGCGGTTAGTTAACTTAGCACTTGTTTCTGCTGCGGTGGGCAGGGAATGTCTCCTTCAGGCACACAGCCAACCGACACACTGGCCATGGTGTCTAAACTGAGTAGAAGCTCAATACATGCTCAGGAGCCAGGTAACAGCATGGACGGGTGCACTCTGCAGACAGCTCGCTGCATCCTGGGTGCACACGCTGCCTGGGCCTCAGCCTGGCAGTGCCGATGGCCTCTCCTCTCCTGAAGTGCCGGGTCCCTCTGCTACTCTCCTTCTCCTCCTCATAGGGCTACTACATCATTAATCGTGATCTTCCAGGGTGGGATGGAGAGGAAGCTGACAGTCTCCAGACGGTGTTTGGTGGCGGGAAGACAGAGGAAATCAGAGGGGCAGCCAGATTAATTACAGGCTTTCTCTCGACTATGGGCAACAAGATCTTGATTACTCCTCCTGACGCTCCAGGCTCCTCAAGACAAATGGATGTGGGCTTTTCCACTGTTCCCTGACTCCCCCTTGGCTAGGAGGAACTCCCTGCGGCAGCCAGCGGCTTGGATAGAGTGTGGGGCAGGGGAGTGGGGCCGCCCCCCGACCCTGTGGCCTCCTGGAGAGAGAATCATCCTCTGTGGCCTAACACAGAGCGGCACTTTGATATCCGTCTCCCTGGCCATCGGCAGGACGCAGCACCGTCCTGGGAGTCAGGGACCCAGGGGCTCACTAGCTTCGGCAGGTAACTCTTTGGGCCTCAATTTCTGATGCTGCCAAATGAGTGAATTCAATGTTCTCTAAGGTTTTTTGAAGCTCTGAAATCCTGCAGTTCTAAGAACTGAATTCTATGATAACATAGTATTTATTGAATATTTGCTACGTGCGAAGTACCATCCCAGACTCATTAGCTCCTCGGAAAAACCCTGTGAGGCTCAGCCGTCCACCTGCAGATGCGGGACCCATGGGCGGAGAGGTTGAGCGACCTGCCAAGGTACATGCAGGACCTGGGCCTCTCGCCCACCACTCTCTACACCACCCTCTCTGCATCCAGGGACCCAGCACTCAGTGGCCCTTGCAGAAAGGTTGGCATGTGATGATGCGCGTGATTGACAATGGTGCTGAGGACGAGGCCTGCTCCACCCGCACAGCTTGCAGCAACAGAAGAACGAGTCTGGAAGTGCCCTTTGGCAAAACAACCATCCCTGGTGTCCTCACCCTTTAGGTTTCCCCATGAGGAGACGCTCCCGTGTCTTGCAATGTGACAGGTTAGCCAGGGGGAGACTGGCATCAGCAACAGGAGCTAGGCCTGGTCTGACTCACTGGGATAAACTCAAGAGCAGCAGCCAGCTCAACTGCCCGGTGTGGACCTGACTTCAGGGAGGGTTTCCACGAGCACTACACATGCAGATGTCAGGGAGCACCAAGCCACAGGACTAGGGACGGCACTCCTGGAATGAGGACTCCTCTAAATCATTCCTGCACAGGCTGAAGCCCCGAATGCACCTCTGAACGAATATCCCTCAGCAGAGGCCACAGCTTCCAGCCCCAGCAGCAACTGTGTGTCCTCAAGCTGACTGCTGAACCTCTCTGGGCTTCCCTTCCACATCTGTGAGACTGCAGACGATGGCCCCTGGAAAGGTATTGCCTAGACCTTAGGTATAATGTAATCAGTAAATGTGAACTCCCTTTCTTTCACCTGTCCATTCCTATTCAACACTTCCCTGTAGTCCTTGTATACAAGGCTTCCCAGACCATGTCCTCATCTCTTCCCAACAAGCCGGCCTCGCATGCCTGCTTGCTGAGAGTATGAATCCGCAGCCCTCTCACCTCCAAAATGCTACTCCAAGAAGCTCTCCCTAGAGCAGCCAGCCCCTTCTCCGCACGGACTCAGCCTGGCCTAGGAGGGAGGTCAGCAGGCTGCAGGTGGAGACTTGCGTCAGCTTGGGCATCTCCCTTAACCTCTCAGGGCTTCTATTTCCTCTGACGTAAGGTGGAGAAGTCACACACACACCCATCTACCTTCCAGGGTTGCTAAGAGGATCAATGAGATAATGGAAGTGGAATTGCTTTGCAAATGAATTAAGCACTTGGGAAGTAAAACAGGGTATGTTGTTTCCAGACCTTCGGCTGGCCACAGCATATGAACATGCTTAGTATGGCTATATTATTTCTATTTCATCCACTCAATGCATCTATCTATTGAATGCCCACTGCATGGCAGGCAGTTTTCCAGGCCCTGGGATACGGTCCCTGTCCTCGCGGAGCTTACAGGCGGGGATGTTAGGAGACATGATCAGACATTCAGATGCCTTCATTACAGATGGAGAAAGGAAAGCGCAGGGTGATCTAGAGACGGCCAGGAGGGACAGTTTCCCTGAGGACCGCCTGTGCAGCTTGAGTTAGCTTCAACAGGGACAGAGGAGAGGGCAGGGAAGAGACCGCAGCAGAGAAAACAGCACAAGAGACCAGAGGCCTCTGCAGGACACAGCATGGTAAGTTCCAGAAACAGCACGGTGTCACTGCAACTGGAAAGCCAGGAGTTTCTTTGCTATGTATCTGCTGTGACAATGTCTAGCCTCCCTCATTAGATATGGCCTCTCTAAGGACAAAAGCCCGTCCCCTCTATCTTTGCACCCATAAGTCTAGGATAAGGCTCTCTGTCTAAAACCGATTTTCCCCACGAACCTTGTGTCGAACCCAGTATCCTTCACAGAAAACGCAAAAAGGCCACACCATCCCGAAATCTCCTTCTCACTGCAAACGCGGTGGTTAGTGGGAAGATGGAGGGCTGATCCCAGCCACAGTGAGCCAGGGGAGGTGGAGCGAGGACCACAGGGTCGGAGGGGAAGGGCAGGACAGGCTCAGAATGGTGAAAAATGTTTCTGGCATTTATCTGAGGCCAACAGGCCAGGCCCCAGGGGAGATGAGCTCCTGGCAGAGACCACGTGAGCTAAAGCTTTGAAACAAAAGAGCCCAGTGCTGGCGCGGTGAATAGCACATTTAGAGCTGAGCGCTCTTGCAAAGGGGAGTGTGCGGAGGAATGGAGTGGGGCATGGGGGGAGGGACCTGGAGAGAACAGTATTTAGGACAGCATTTAAATCATTTCCAGATAAACATGGCCCTCTCCCTTCTGCTGGAATCTCTCTGGTATTTGGCAGGACAGGGGCTAACCTGCAGAGGCTCGTCCATGACTGTGACCTTCCATGAGGGGTCTGAAAGGAGCTGGGCTGCTGGGCCTGGTGAAGGGGTCAGGGGAAGCTGCGTGACAGGGGACACTGTCAGAATCTCACCACTGGGAGCCAGGGAGAGGATATTCTAGACTCACAGATGTTCTCAGGTCAAGACCAGAGGAAGGTGTAACGCCAGGGATGAGAAAACACTGAGGCCGGCAGCTGCTGGGCAGGGCTGTAGAGCTCCTGTCCCTTGGCCTGACTCCATCATCCCCAAGTAGACACCTAACCACGTCCATCCTGGGTGTATCAGGTGTATCTCAGCGATTCTGCAGTCTCAGACACCATTGTCATAAAGTCAGGGCTTATCGTCATTTTTCCTAAATCCTAGGCAGACTGGGTGAGAAAACCACCGGCCCTGGATCTACACATTCCTTGGGAAAACCCAGGATCAACCCCTCAGCACTCCCCGGGGAGTGGGGTAAGAGGAGAGAAAAACTAGACACTTTATTTTATTTATTTATTTATTTATTTATTTGCGGTTCCGGGGATTGAATGCAGGGGCGTTCTACCTCCGCGCTACGCCCCCGGCCCTATTTTTTATACTTTATTTTGAAACCGGGTCTCACGAAGTTGCGGAGGGCCTCACTAAGGAGAGAGAGAGAGAGAGAGAGAGAGAGACAGGGAGAGAGAGAGAGAGAGAGCTGAGGCTGGCCGCGAAAATGGATCCTCCGGTCTCCGCCTCCCAAAGTACAGGGATTACAAGCGTGCGCCACCACGCCCAGCTAAACTAGACACTTTAAAATAAAGGCCCACAGCCAAGTAAGCAGCGCCCCCTTCAAAATGCAGAGCGACAGGCTTATTCTTCTGAAGCCATCCGCGCTCAGAGCAATAGCTGGGAATTGCCTAAAAGTGCATGCACGACCCATCCTGGCCCGTCCCTCTGTCCAGCCCAATCTGCACTGACCTACACCTGCCCGGGGCGAGGCCTGCTCCGGGTTCCCTGAGGGGCTGGCCCGCTACCCCTGGACAGGGGCTAGAGGGCCAGTCAGGAAGAGAAGAGGGCTTGCTTCTCATTCTAGAGCATTCTCTACTGTTTGTGTTTTTAACGAAGAGGTTGAATTGCTTTTCCAATTAAAAATCCTGGTTAATAATTTACAAAACGATAAAGTACCCTGATCATTTCTGTGCCTGACTCCAAGACCAGGCCACATTCCTTCCACTCCACCCTCCACCCCCAGCTGGGGTCCTTCCCCTGGAGAGTGAGGCTAACCATGCTCAGACTAGGGCACTGAGCAGTACTGAGCCTACCCTGTTCTCTCCTGGCCTCTCTGGAACATTCCTTCCCAGCCCAGGTGCTCTGGCTGCCTGGTAAGAAACTGAGTTGCTGCTCAGAGCTGACCCTGGGGGTCTACCCTAAGACCTTCATCATCCCCCCAGCCAGTCTGGTCCCCACCACAGCTATCATCCCCTGAGAACCAGCGCTTGTCCTAGAGACCCTTGCCCTGATCCTTGGCCGGATCCCAGGCCCTCTGAAAGAGGAGGCCCTCCCTCAGGAAGAAGGGGCCCTGGTCAACCACTGCATTCCGTCACTCTCCCAGGGGTCAGATGCAGAGGGCATCCTCTCCAGAAGCTGCCCTGGGTTTCTGTATCTGGCACAGGCTCCAGAAAAGAACCTGCCAGGACCCCTTACCCTCTCTCTGCCAGTGGCCTGAGCCAGTGAGACCAGGAGCTGAAGGCTCTGGCCCCCTCTCCTTCCTCAGTCACAGCAGGCCCTGGTGAAATCCTCCACTTCTGTAGCTAAGCAAGGGACTGTCCTTGCACATGACCCCCCACCACACAGACACACACACACACACACACACACACCCCACAGGGACCTTGGTGAAGGAGCGCATGCCCCCAAGAGTCGGGCTCCAGCTGCAGAAGCAGGAGAAAGACCAAGAGTGCTGCGCATCCTCCAACAGGGGGCTGCCACATGTGTGGGACAGGCACAGCCCCACCCCCAGCACTACATCAGCATCCCTGCACGCTTTGGGGCCAGCCAGCTCCAGGCTCTCAGCTCTCAGCATGCCGCCTTCCTCACGGAGCTCCTGGAAGAGGAGGATACCCCCAGTACAGAGTAACACAGCACACCGGGACTCGGGAAGCATGGCAGCCACCAAGCACGGCTCAGCCCTCACAGCAGAGCAGCCTCTGTACCAAACAAGGGAGCGAACTGGAAGACAGAGGCGGGAAGGCAGCCCTGGGCCCCGACAGTCACAGCAAGAATCTTGGAAGATGCCAGTCACAGGCCACACCCAAGGCAACTGCTGGAGAGGAGAAGACCTCCCATTTATATGCTGGGAAAAGCAAGGGGTGTCCATGGTGACCAAACCAACCTGGCAGGTGCTCACTGGGTCTGTGGGGCCTAGAGACAGGTGAGTCTCAGATCTCTCATTAAGCCTGGGATTCCAGGAGGCCTTGAATGCCAAGCTCAAGGAGTCTGGACTTTATCCTCCAGGCAATAAAGAGCCACTGAAAGTCTCTGGGAAAGGGAAGGCCAATACCATAGCTGTAAGAAAATCAACAGGATCAAGGTAGACCAGCAGGCTTGCAGAGGTCAGTGGACACTTAGTCGCATGTGAGGAGAATGTAAATGTGGGGGAGTCAGCTATCAAGGGACCTGACCAATCCCTCCTGCATATCAGGATACAAGGATTTTTCCACAAACTGGAGAAGAAAGCTTCGGAGGAGCCGTGCATTGGGGAGGAGCCTGTACTTTGTGGTTCTCCAAGGGAGACAGAATCCCAGGCAGCTTTGGAGCCAGACTTGGCAGAACACAGGACATTCGGCATGCTGCTGAGTGTGAATCAGATCCAGCCCAAAATGCGGAGTGACTTTGTAAAAATGGGTCTGAACCTGGAGCCCGAAGGCCGTGCTCAAACCTGGATTTGCACTCATTCCCTGTGTGAACCAAATCTCTGGGCTCTTTAGCCTCTCGTAAAATGGGAGACATTCTACCTGCCCTGTCTGCTCCAAAGAGTGGCTCAGAAGTCAAAGATGTTATACGTGCAAATCATTTTGTTAACACACGATCAGAAGTAAGAAAGACTTTCTAAATGGGATCTCTGTGGTTGGTTAGTACTTAGCATTCTTCCCTAACCCACCCCGACATGTCAATCCCTCGCTTATGTTCTAGAACAGGTGTCTGACTCCCTAGATCTAAATGTATTGAGCAGATGAGTGATTTATCTTTGTTTTCTATGAAACACCTAGGACAATGTTTTCCACCTAGTTAGAGCTCAGTAAACGTATGATTGATTAATTAATGAAAGTGAACCTCTGAAAGGATGTTTAATCCTATTTATCTTTTCCCTCCTTAATGACTCATCGTAATCGCAATGATAGAAAAAAACAATAATAATAATAATTAGGAGGGCAGGCTGGAGATCTGTCCTCTCTATTCGCTAAACTTCATGCGATTCATCCCGGCAGGAGGCGAGGTAAGGCTGTGGCCACCAGCTCAAACTCTGTGTCTGCTTTCAACAGAGCTCCCTGAGTGGGGCCCTGCTTCTCACTAGGCATATGGTTTGGGGTGAGTGATTAACCCCTCCAAACCTCAGTTGCGCCACCCCTAAAATGGAGAAAATGTTAGCTATTCTCCAGGTCACTTTCAAAGACTAGCAAGTGCTCTATGCGTGACAGCTGCTGTGATCAGTGCTACGGTTGACCAGAGCCAAATCGCCAGTTTGGGGAGGAGGGGCTAGTGTTGGGGCACAGCTTTCCCATCAGTGTGGATGGCTGTGTGCGCTCTGTGGCAACCACTGCATTAAGCCTCTCACTGCTTTAAACTGGAGAAGCAGCTGGACCCCCAAAGCCATCTCCATGTCTCTGCTATGGAATGGCATCTGGGGCTGGGGGCACTGATGGATCAGTCGCCCTTATGGTGCTAACCCAGCGTTAATGGTGCAAGTGAATTACAAACAAGGCCCACCTGCTGTGCTCAGCAACAAAACCCGGCAGGAGGGTAATTGCCCGGAACTGGAGCACAGGGGGACTCAGCGTGCACGGAACACATTAGCCACGGAAAGAACAACTTCCTAACACTTTCATTTGCCACACGACCCAAGGAGAAGCCAGCAGGCAAGGCAACGCAGGCACCAGATGGGAACTCTCTAGAATGGCAGAAGAAAGGTGCTCCCAGATGACCACAGCTGGTGTCCATCCCAGCACTCCCATAGACCTGGGCCAGCCACGCACAGGCCGGTTGGGGTTGGTCCCTCGTAAGCTCAGGCACCAAGAATGTCCAGCGTCCCTCAAAGTCCACGCCATGGGCAGGCAGCCTCCTTGACATCACCCCCGTACACATGTGAGCGAGCAGGAGCAGATGCCGGCTCATCGAGGCTGGGTAAGTGGTGGCGGCATGGAGTCCGCTCATCTGTTCATTGACTCGTTCATCTGCACGCTCAGCATGCATTTGAGGGAAGAATGCTAACATGACACAAGATGCTCTTTCCAGGAGCTGCCTGTGTGCAGGGGACACGGGCATGGACATTGGTCACCTAGCCAAGGCACAAGGCAGTGCAAGAACTAGGCAGAAATCTCTCAATGCTGCCCAGACATGCCAGGAGGCATTGCAGAGAAACAGAACCTCACGCTGGTCTCAAAGGACAGACAGACAGACACACACACATGTACACACACCATACATACATATGCACACATATACGTACCACACACGCACATGCATACCACACCATATACACAGGTACACCCATACATACACACTCCGTAGGTGCATGTACCTATACACACATGTGCATGTACATACATACATATATCCTCAGGCTTTAGGCACCTAAGAGAGAAGCATGAGGCCTGGGGCTCTCATATCTCCACCAAGCTCCTTACATGCTCTGAGACCAAAAGAAAAGGATAAATTCAGGGACACAGCAGAGAGCAATCCTTGTCTTTGACTATCTTTACTGTCTACTGCAGGCAAGAAAAGGGAACTCCTTCACTGTCTCCCCTTCTACCAAAAGGTTTGCTGGTGGCCTGAGAAGGGACTTCACAGCCCTGGATGTTCCTCCAGGCCTGGCTGCCAGCATAGCCTTCCTCCTCCGGCAAGCTCAGGCCATGGAAAGGCGATATCTGGGGCAGAGATGTGTACACTCCTTCTGCAATGCTCAAGTCCAGATCTGGAATGTCCCCAAAAGTTTGATCCCCACCACTATGGGAAGGTGGTGTAACCTTTAGTAAGTGGGGCCTAGTGGAAGGCAGGTAGGCCATTGAGGGCGTGCCCTTGAAGGGGATATTGGGACCCCAGCCCTTTCCTGTCTCTCTCTTTACTTCCCAGCTGCCCTGAGGTAAGCAGGCCTTCTCTGCCGCGTGCTCCCCCCACCATGAAGTGCTGCCTTGCCACAGCCCTACAGCAACTGGACCAACTGTACACTGACACTCTGTAACTGTGAGCCAAAATAAACCTTTCTCTTCTCATAAGTCATTTATCTCAGGTATTCTGTTTGTTACAGTAACAGAAAACATATTTTTTAATTGCCCAAGGCCTCTAATACACAATTAAAATCAATTTAGGAATATCAAATGTTCTCCCATTGAAGTAAACACAAAGTCAAGTCATCTTAGTTAAAATTTCCCCTTTCCCAAGTACTTATGAGTTGAGGTGCCATAATTGTCAAACATAAATCCAGCTGGAATGCTAGCTATTGATTTTCCCTCGAACATTTCCTTGAATTTCTGGAATTTCTGTCCCCCATTTTAACACAGACTCCCCTTCTTCCCAAACATTGCAACCTTTCTATATAAAAGGGTGTGATAGTTGGTCTGGTTTGTCAACTTGACCCTCTTAAGATCATGTGACTTTGGTTGTATAACAGCAGATTGAACCGGAAGTCCTGCCCTAAATGTGGGTAGCAGGGTTCTGATAGGTGCAGGACTTAGATAAAAAGGAGAAAGCCACGTGGAGCTGAGCTGCGACTCTTCCTGAGAAAAATGCATCTGCTCTCGTTTGAGATCGTCAGTCTCCAACTTCGCCGTTTCCTTGGAGAACCTCGATCTTCTGCTCTTGTCTGAGATCGTCGGCCTCCATCTCTTCGAACTGAACCTTCACCATCATTTCTCCGAAGAGCTTCCTTATTTTCACATCTTGGACTGGACTGAATTGGTGGTTGCTTCAATCCTGGGGCTCCGGCTCTTAGACCACCCAACTAGCTGCTGATTCCTCTGACTTTTCACGTGTGATCGAAATTCAGGACTACATTGTGAGCTAATCCAATAAATCCCTTTTTCCCCCTCCCTTCCTTTCTTCATTCTGTGAATTCTGTTGATCTGACCAATACAAAGGGGCAAGATCACAATGCTCTGGAGAAAGAGATGAAGAAGCAAAGGGCAAATCTAGATAAGGGAGAAGTGGTATTAGACAAAGACAAATGCTAGCAAACAGAACTTCTGAGAAATGCTCTGAAACAATAAGAGGATATTTGAATCCAAGGGACCTGGTGCCATGGTCCCTACACCAACTGGGGCAGATTTAAAGCATTTAAATTATTTTTATTTTCCTCCTGGGTTTTACTATTCCAAAGGGAAATAATGACTTTCCTTCCTCTTTAAACCATCAGCCTACTTCCTTCTTTGCTAGAGTCTTCATTATGCGAGAGTGTGAAAACCTGTACATAAGGGATTTCATCTCATTTACCTGATCTTTGGCAAAATAGGACCAATTGTAAGGATCTGCTAAGCAGCCACATTTTATCAAAATCACACACACACACACACACACACACACACACACACACACCACATAGTTACACAATAAATTACCAATACATTTTTAGTCATAGGACTATAGCTGAAAGCTGTCTAGTCAGCTTGTATGAGGCTCATAGGACTTAAATTATATTGAAACTGAGTTGCCCATTTCAGAAATAAGAGTAGTTATAAGAAGACAAAGAGAAAATATCAAACCAAATGAAGACTCTCCAAACAAATTTCCCCCTAAAGAAGATGCTGGAGATTTTTTAGCCTCCTGAATCTTATCCCACACTAACTTGCACCCCAAAATGACCCAAGCAAGGTCCAAATGGCTATTCAAACCCAAACTGTGGAGATAGAATGTGTCAGAGACAGAATGTGTGACACACCCAGCTAGAACCTGTCAGCCATCCAAAAGACCAAAGACCATTTCCTTCCACCAGCAAGGCATTTATAGGCAGTTGGTGCAGTGAGCAGGAAAGAAGGGAGAATCCCAGAGATGAAAGACTTCTTGGAAGCTGCTGGGATGTCCCTAAAGTCCCAACCATGGGGTTGGCTCACCATGAACAGCCAAGTCAAGTCGCCTCTTCATGAGCCATCATTGCTCCTCCCAGTAAGAACCAAGAAGGCCCACCCAGAGGCACCTTCCTCCTGGCTGGCTCGCCAAAATTGCTACTGGAATCAAATGTCCAGAGTGCCCACCACTTGTGTACCAATATTCAGGAGACAAGTGTTGGTAGGAAGAAATCAGGTTTATTCAAGGGTGGCCCTGAAGGAGACAAAGGGGCTGGCTCCTCCTCGATCTTCAACAAGGCTTTACTAAGCACCTAATGTGTGTGAGGCGTAAGATCTTGTACAAAAAGATAGCATCCATATCCTTGAAGCATTTATGAAACAATAAACTCTAAGTCCTGCAGAACTGTACACATGCACACATATACACACACAATTGTACACATATGCACACATGTGTACATGCACATGCACAAATATATATTCCCTGTCTCCTGAAAACTTGTCATCTACATATAAAGTACTATTATTATCCGCATTGCTGGATTTGATTAAGTACTGAAGTCTAGACAACAGGTGGTGGTCCTCTTCCTCTAGAAGAGGAAACTGAGGCTTAGAGAAGATAAACGTCTTGCCCAAAGCCCAGGGGCAGGGTTGCAGTGAGAACCAGCACTGTTGAGCAGCCACTCTGCACCATGCACTCAGCTGGCCTCTTCCACACAGTTACTTCACCAAGTAACTGTGCCACAACATACCACCTGTGCCACAACAACCCTGTGAGGCACAGGTGGGAGCCCTCCTCCAGAGAGGAGGGATGGAAACAGAGTGATTACATATCTTGCCAAGGATCACAAAGCTACTAGACAGATCAGACCCACCAGCTCCTCTCATAGAACCAGACTAGATTCGGTAATGTGTTACTATGTGGACAGATCACAGGACATTCAGCTGAAGGCCCGGTGGCAGTGCTCTTCCCTCCAGCAATAGTGGGGTGTGAGGGGGTACCACACCCTAGGCACTGTGCCCTGACAGGTGCCCCATGTACAGCATCTACATGCAATGCTGCACCCTCATGTTTCCTCAGACTCGCCGGCATGCTCCCACCCTGGGACCTTGGCCTGGGATCTGCCCTTGACTACTCTTCACCCTGAAAAGCTGGTATACTCCTCCACCTTCCTCCAGGCCTCAACTCAAATCCCTATCAGGGGCTGTTATCCTCCGTCCACTGCTTTCTTTTCCCATAGCACAACAAGGACTTGGACTCTTCACTTTTGCCCGCAAATATCAGTGGGTGTCTAAAAGCAGGATTAAAGACTTGGCATCTCTGCCTCCATTTTGCATCCATCTTCTTGGCTCTGAGTCACCTCAGATTCCAGGAACAACGGGTCTGATGCACAGACATCCCCCCAGGAAAGAGCAACATTCTTGTCACAGACAAGGCCCCACCTGACCAATCTGATACAATGATGGACCAGACCACACCGGATCAAAATGGCCAACTTGACCACTGTGAAAATCCTCCAGCTATGCCAATCCCCAATCTTTGCCCTCATTCCCCTTCTACAAAACCTCAAAGTCATTTGTCAGCCCCTCACAGACAGGGCTAAGGACGTGAGTGCCCTTGCCTTGCCAGCACAGGTGCACTGACGGAAGTTCCTCTCCTGCTTCTCACCATGACCTTTGTGGTTTGGCTTTTGTGGCAAGTGGCCAGCCCTGATTTGTTGGATCCCCGAGTCAGGCCTCTGACTTAGAACTCCAGAATCACCTCCTAGCCTGTTAGATAATTTACTTCTCTACAACATCTCTTATTTGTTTGGGCTTCCCCTGCACATCCTTCTAAAACATAAGCTCCTGGAAAGCAGGATTTTTGTCCACTCTGTTCTCTATGTGTCCCAAGCACCTGGAGCAATGCCTGCCATATAGTAGGTGCTCAATAAATGTGCTGAATGGCCCTGGGAGCCCTTTGAACAGTAACTGGCATGAGGATGAAACACTCACAGTCTGACTAAAGGCTGTGCATTGGGGGAGGGGCTGTGGCCCCCAGGGTCTCCTAGTTCTGCTTAGAGAAGGGTAGCCTCAGGAGTGGAGTTAACCGCTTCTTATTGATTACTGTGACAATTCAGAGATGGAGGTGGTATTAGAAGCTTCCTATTTGCAATTTTTTGAAAGCAAACAAGCTGGGGTGAAGAGGAGGACACTGGAGAATTTCAAGAAGTTCTTGTCCTGGATGCAAGGAGAAGCCAAGGCCACATCTGTGCCTGGTGCAGTGGAAGCAGGATGTAGCCAGGTTCTGCTCACCAGCATGTCCTGAAGGAACAGGAGCAGCAGCAAGGAGAGGGAGAGGCAGGTCCTCACATCCTGGAGGGGCGGGGGGAGAGGGAGGGGGGAAAGGAGCACAAACCCTCACTTCAGAAGACAGATCCCAGAGTCTCACAGCTGAGAAAGGAGCTTGGAAACCATCCAGCACAGGCCGCTCACTTCATGGATACGAAAATGAGACTCAGAGAGGGACGATGACTTAATCAAGGTCAAGAGTTTGTGCCAGAATGGGTTCTAAAGCCCCAGCCCCCAGGCTGCTCCATGTATATCCTTTCCATGTTAATTCTCGCTCATGAAGATTTTTTTTAACTGTCTTCCAGCCTGTACTAGGTTTTGGGAACACAGCTGCATGCAAGATAGATAATGTGTGTTGGAGAAAACACACAGGTAGACATCAAATCCAAATCCAAGGTGAGCAGTGTTATCGTTGGTTGCCATGGGAACGCTGGGTTGGGAGACTGAAGCCAGGCTTGGGGGGTCAGGGCAGAGTCCTCGGAAAAAAGAACATTTATGTGGCGGTCTTGACGATGAGTTGCAATCAGCCAAAGGGAAGGGGGGAGTGGGAGGAGGGAAGAGCCCATATGTGGGCTGAAGCAGAGAGGAAACAGGGACTGTTAGTGATCTGAAAGCTGGAGGGACAATGCCCTGATGGAGAAGGATCTGTGTCATCCAATGGCCCCACAGCAGCCACACTAAGAAATCTTGATTGTATTCTAAGGGAAATGGAGACCCAGTTAAGGGTTTGGAGCACAGCAGCAACATAATCGGAATTTCTTATGGAAAGATGCTCTGACTGAAATTTGAGAATTGGTTCAGTGGGGTTAAGTCTGGAAACTGGGAGATCCATTGGGGGGCGGGTGCTGAAGGAGTCCTGGAAAAGATAAGGACAGTCCCAGTAAGCTAGAGGAGGCAGAGGGCCATACACGTGCACTGAACCCTTTCTAGAGTTGATGGAACTGGGGTCAGATGTGGATCTTGAAGAAATGGAAACTGAGGATAGCTTCCAGGCTCCCAGACTGTGTAACTGTCTGCATGACGGAGCCACTTCCTGAGACAGAGGCCAGGAGAATAAAGGAAGGAAAGGGTAGGAGAAAGGGGAAATGAGCTCAGAGACACTGAAGCACCTGTGCTCAGAGACGAAGGACCTAACAGTGGGGTCCTGCAATTCTCCCATGCAGAGCTCCAGCGGCTCCCAGAGGCACTCCAAGGTCGCCCTCCACCTCTGTCCATGGTCCTGCTCAAGGTGAACTCCAAGGTCGCCTTCCACCTCTGTCCATGGTCCTGCTCATGGAGCACGCCAAGTTCACCTTCCACCTCTGTCCATGGTCCTGCTCACGGGGCACGCCATGTTCACCTTCCACCTCTGTCCGTGGTCCTGCTCACGGAGCACGCCAAGTTCACCTTCCACCTCTGTCCATGGTCCTGCTCACGCAGCTGAGCCTTCAGGCGTATGCTTTGTAGCCCGTGTGATCACTCTCCCATGAGCTGACGCCCTGCTCTTCCAAGGTTAAAGGTCCCCTTGGACAGAAATGATGGTAAGAAAGGCACGGATTATTCTAATTTCTAATCCCTGAAAAAGGCCTGCCATTGCTCGCCTGAGAGACAGCAGAACTTGGTGATAGAGACCACTGGGTTCTGGGAACAAAGTCCAGCTCTACAGTCTACCAGCTGTGTTGTCTCACACAGGTTACTTAACTTCTCTGGGCCTTGTTTTTTAAATTTGGAAAATGGGAACTACTACTAAGTAGAGTCTCTTCCTATAGTCATGAGGATTGAGACAGTTTCTGTTAAAGAACTTGGAAGAGTACATGGCACATCAGAAGTGCTACATAGCTGGTAAATTAGCAAATGCATGCATAAAATAAGGATGTAGTTGTCATCACTGGATCAAAACAATTTGCACTGGAGAGGTGCAGCCGTTAGAGAAGGGGCCCTGGGGAAAGGAGGGCATTCCGCAGTGTGGGTCTGGAGCACTCTGACACACCTTGCTAGGAAAAGCCATCTTCACCCTCAAGTCACCCCAAGAAATAATGATTCCAGGTACAGCTCTTCTTTAAGAGGCAATGTTTACTTCTGAAACAGCACCACTAATGGCGTTGATATTCGCAGGCTCCGACCAGCCTCCCTTTACACGGGAGGCAGTCCTGCTTCTGCATTGGGCTCTCTCAAAAGCGCTGGAATTTACAGCACATTTGCAATGCAGCCCAGCTCAAGGTGTATGAATAAAGAATAACCTGTTCAGTCAACACCGCACAGCCGGAGAGGCAGCGAAGCTACCAGCTCTGCTTGGGAGAGGGATTTGCTGAGCACCAGAGAAAAAACCCCATTCTACTAGGGCATGCTGACATTGCATTTCAACAGGCTTGTGTCCACTTCCACTGTCACTTGCTACTGAAAACAATACCACCCAAACAGGAAGACGCTTGCTTCCCTGAGAGTGCCCTCTCCCCGCCTGTCTGGCTCTTCCCACACCTTGCTCAGGAAAGCAGAGAAGGCCGGTTGCTGGGTTCCTTCTCCCTCTCACCTCTCACTTTCTCTTCCTTTCCTCCTGCTCTTCTCTTTCTCTGTTCCTCATGATCCTTCACTCCCAGCTGATCACCACACATCCGTGTCCAGGGAGGCCCATGCCCTGGGGTCCTCAGAGACACACGGGGGTCAGAAGCTGGTCTTGATCAGCATATGTTCTGGGGCCGCCCTGGGGAACTCCCAGGAAAGGCTGCTCCTGGGGGCTGGGCCACAGTTCGGACTCCAGCCCCAGGACCCAGGCAGTGCCCAAAGCCCAGAGAGCAGTGCCCTCTCCAGGGAAGAATCCTGACTGATGCCCAAAGCACCCGATAGCTGCTTTTCTAAGGTATTGAGATGAACCCTGGGCAGAAGTGTGAAGCAAGCCAAGATCTGTCTGTCTGTCTGTCTGTCCATCCATCCACCACCTTTGGATTGCTGCCACTTCCAGGTACTGACCTAGGAGCTGAAATACCACTGTGCAACACTGCTGCTCCCATGGAATACTCTGGAGGGGACACCTGTGCTCCCCAGAGGTATCCACAGAGCTCCAAAACAGGCAAAATTCACCTACAGCATTAGCAGTCAGGACAGCAGACACCCTGGGGGCACAGTGACCGGTGGGGTCTAAGAGGGACTGGTGGGTACTCTTTCCCTATCTGGGTACTGGATACAAGGGCGTGTTCGCTTAGTAAAAGTTCAAAGCTGTCAAGTTACAATTCCTATATTTTGGACTCTGGGTGATCGCCTACAGAAAAGTCTACATTGAAACAACTTAATAAGAGATAAGCTGACAAATTAGAAGTCATGCTTGTGAATGTCCTTAGCTCCCCTCCTTCACCATCTCTCCATCCTTCCCAGCAGCCTCCTGCTCTTTCCCACCACTTGCCACACCCCCTCTCACTCTCCAGTTCATGGGAAAGCAGCCAATTCATACTAAACTGCCCATGACTGATAGTGGTGTGACAGGATTACCCCTCCCTAGAAGACTTCCTTTAATAAAGCAGAGTTGCTTTAACAAGAAATAGTAACTACCAGGCATCAGGAAGAGAATCAAGGTGGGACCCCTCAACTTGCTCCATGCCGCAAAGGCGCTAAGTGACACTGCCGAATGTCTGTCTCTCCTCTGCCCTGAGAAAGAGCAACAACATCACAACTATGAACTCCATGTGCAGTCCTGCCCCTGTGGGTGGAGCAGCCAGGCCTTGGGGTCAGCCCCAAGTGATAGCAGAAATAGAAGACAGCTCCAGTGGAGAGGGAGCCGTGTGCAGAGACCTGGGGTGTGCGGTGCCAGGCTGGCCAAGGACTCTGCCATCTCACACTGCCAAAGAGTAAGTGAGGCTGCAACCTCCACTTCGGGACTTGCGCGGCTGATGCAGTGCACCTCGGGTGGTTCTCCCACGTTTCCCAGAGTTATCCAGACACAACTCCCCTTCCGAGCCGGTGGGGAATGGTGGGCTTTGTGACTCCTCCACCAGATCAATTATCGGTGAGAATTCACAGCAGGCAGAGGAAGAACCAGACACACTGCGGGGACTGTCACAGAGGCTTCCTGGGGGTTCCTAGGTCCCATCTTCTCTGTCCTGACAGGGGATGGGGCGGGGGTTAGGAAAACAACCCCATGGCCACTCAAGGTCCCTGGTCTCTGGTCCGTTTTCTCCTGGGCTTTGCTCCCCAGCTGTCAGGCAGCGCTCAGCTGAAGTGCAGGGGCCGTTGCCTCTTACTTCCGTGGGCAGCAGGTGAAGGGCACTCGGGCCGGCCACCTGCTCACAGGCAGCTAGGTCACGCACCAGGCTCAGAGCTGGACGGGGGGACAGAGAGGAGAGAAGCCCCCTCCTGCCTGCAGGTCTCTCACTGTCCCCAGACCCTGCTCCTGTTTCTCTTCAGTTCCCCAAACCGCTGTCTCCTGATCACTGGGTCTTCCAGACACAGCCTCAGGTCTCTGGCTGACATTGCCCTGGGCGTGTCCCTGGAGGAACAAAGCCTCTCTCTGAAGCACTTCAGGGGAAGGCAGGCTGGTGGGGGGGCTGGGGGAAGCCTTTGGGGTCTGGGGGGCTCCTTCCAGAAAGGCCAGGGCCAGACCCTACAGATAGAACCTGCCACAACCTCCCCAGGGTAGGACCCTTGGGGGAAGAGGGGCCTTTGTGTTATAAGGAGAGGCCTGCAAAGCAGCACCAAAGAGAGCAGGAAGAAAGGCTTTGGAGTCAGGGGACCTGGGTTTGAATCCCTGCTCTACCTGCTCCCAGCTGTGAACCCCAGGCCCAGCCATGGCACACAGTAGGGTCTGCGCACAAGCTGTCGTGTTTGCCGATGAATACCTTAACGCTGGAGTGACCAGGAGAAAGCGTCATGAAACGCAAGCCACCAGGTGGATTACGACATGCCAGGCACAACGCCAGCACTTTATATACATTATCACCCCTCACTGCACACGCAGAGAGGCGGGTCTAGAGAACCCCATTTTAGAGACCAGGTTCAGAAAGGTGCGGCCACTGTCGAATGCTGCACAACTTGTCAGTAGAAGCACCGGGATTTGAACCCACATTTGGCCTCTATTATGACTCAGGTCTTGAATGTCCTTCAAAGGTCCACATACTACAGGCGTGGTCACCTGCCTGTGGTGCTACTGGGAAGTGGTAGAACCCTCAGGAGGCGGGGCCTAATGGGAGGAAATTAGGTGACTGAGGGCATGCTCTTGAAAGAGATACTGGGATCCTCCTCTCCCTCTCTCTCACTTCCTGGCCGCCATGAAGCCAGAAACTTTACTCCACCATAGACCCCCTGCCATGATGTTCTCCCAAAGTAACAGGCCTCCGGACCATGGACTGAAACCTTTCCTCCTTTAAGTTGGTTTTCCCAGGTCATAGTAATGGAAAGCTGACCAGCACAGCCGCCTCCAACTTCTACATGACTAACCACTGCACTGTCCCTCTTCAATGCCCCCCACCAGGCCACCATGTTCCTAGCTCTTCTGTTAGCATAAGCGAAGAAGTCAGCAGGGGCCTTTTACACACCCGGCTGGTCAAGCGGGGCCCTTGTTTCAAAATATCTCCATGCTCAGCCACGCTTTCCTTCTGCCCGTGGCTGGTTCTCCCCAGCAAACTACCACAGCTTAGGCAGGGAGAGGAGACTGCTCAGGGCCTTCCATGCGGACACAGCCCATCCCTGGCACCTAGGGAATGTGTTGCTTTCACCTGCCTGCTAAAAGCTTCTCAGACCCTTAATGGAACACCATCAGTGGCAGATATCAGACAGTCATCTGCTGAAAATGTCTAAGCCAAAGCATCTTCAGACAGATGCGTTCAAGCACACGCATACTCACATGTACAGAAAGGGGCTGGGCTGCCTCGGGAGGGGCAGGTGCCTGCAGGGAGCCTTCTTCCAGCCAGGACCCAGCTCCCTCTGCTCCCCGTGGAAAAGGGCTAGGATTCCCCTGAGGCCTAGCCCAGGTCTAACTGTGACTCTGATTTAGAGAGCTTAACATGGCTTCAAATATTGAAGTACTTTAAATACGCTGATAATGATAATTACCTTGCTGACGGTACTTCATCTTAAGTGAAGCTGCAGACCAAAAAAGATTCTGAAATCATTGTCACTGAGCACACTACACTCATGGTTGACTCTAATGCTCCCCCACTGTGCTGGTGGCTCAGTGGGCAGCTGACACCTCACTGTGCTGACCTGAACTTAGGGTCTGAACAAGGGTACTGAACTTAGGGTCAGATAACCAAGGTGCCACCATCTGACTGTGTCCCCAGGGGAAACATGTGGCCCTAAGTCTCCCCATCTGTGAAATGAGGATAACGGAAAGGGCCACCATGCAGCTTATTAGTGAGGGCCAAGGTGGATGAAGGCATGTGCTGTTAATAAGCCGTGATCATAGCCAGGCACTGTGGCACACACCTGTAATCCCAGTGCTTGGGAGTCTGAGACAAGAGGGTTGCAGGTTCAAGGCTAGACTCAGCAACTTAGCAAGACTCTGTTTCAAAAGAAAAAAGAAAAAAGACTGGGGGTATAGCTCAGAGGTAGAATGCCCCTGGATTCAATCCCCGGTAACACACGCACGCATACACACACACACACACACACACACACACACATACACACTGAACTGAAAGTGACAATGAAATTATAGCCATGATAATTCCAACAAAAGCAAACAAAATAGTCGGCATGTGCTGGGTGCATCCGTGAGTGGGACACTGTGCTAAGTGCTTTATGTGTGTCTACTAGTTCTCACAACACCCCAAAGGACAGGCGCGAGGACTATTCCCATTCTGCACATAAGACGACTGGGGCTGAGACATTACCTAGCGTGTAAATGACAGAGGTGGAACCTGGACCCAGAACCACCAAAGCCCACACGTGTCCTCGTCCACTCGGATGGAGTGCTTCCACAAGTGCTTTGTCATTTAATGTCCTAAGGCCAGGGCTCTGGCAGCCTGGTCGGTGTACTTTCCAATATAGCACACTGCCTTTCATCAGTACCCATGTTACACAAAAGGGGCAAAGAGAGTTTAAAAGTAGGCAAACTAGCCGGGCGTGGTGGCACACGCTTGTAATCCCAGTACTTGGGAGGCTGAGACCGGAGGATCCAGGTTCGCAGCCAGCCTCAGGTACTTAGTGAGGCCCTCCGCAACTTAGTGAGACCCAGTTTCAAAATAAAGTATAAAAATAGGGCCGGGGGTATAGCTCGAAGGTAGAATACCCCTGGGTTCAATCCCCAGTACTGCAAAAAAAAAAAAAAAGTAGGCAAACTAATTTTACATCAACTGCTCATTTTTGCTCAAAATGATAAGGATTAATGGATTGTCACAATTTTCCCCTTACCTGACAGCTCCTGGGACAGGTCCTAGACCCCAAAGCCCAGGCCAGTACCCTTGAAAGAGGAGTCTGGTCTGCGTCTCAACCTCCCTTTTTCCTGGCAGAGCAGGAAAAGCTGGAGACAGAGCACCGTGGGGGTGAGGCCTGCCTGCCTCCTCTTCCCAGCGGACTGCCAGGCGCACACACAGCCCCAAGCGCTGCTCTCCACCAGTCTTCTTCAAGCATGTTTCAATTTGTTTCAGGAACACACCACAAAGTGGTCAGGCAGTCTTTTGTCAGAGGTAAAGAGCAGGTCACTGGAGGCCTGGCTCAGCCACTGCAGAAGAGCTCAGCTCCAGCACAGGGCCCCCAAGCCTTCTACCCACCCAAGGGGCAACCAGTGAGAGGCCCCTGAGGGCCTGCAGAGCACAGGGCAGAGGCAATGCCACAACCCACAGCTGGGCAGGGAGAGAGGGAACCGCCCACAGCCCCTGCACTTGCAGAATGAGCTCAGAGGGGCTGCTAGGCCCTGGCTGGGAAGAGCACGGCCAGCTCTGCACCCACTGTGCCCGTCCGCCCGCTCTATGCTCACAGTGCCTATCTCCGGCCCCAGTGCCAGGTACCTTTCATCCCTGGGCTGGTCGCTGTGAGCTGAGATTTTCAGCCCTACTACCAGGGTGATAGGGCAAGCCCAATTAGCACTGAGGCCTCTGCCCTGGTGCAGACAAAATGTCAGGCTCCAGAGGGGGTGGGTGACACTGCCTCTGAGGGCATTCCACCACTTCTCCTAGCAAAAGGCCAGCTCCCCAGCCACCCAGCATGGGGAGACACCCGGAGGGGAAGGTGGCTGGAGGTGTCAGTACGAATAGCAGCTGGCCTAGCAGGGAAAGGGCCTGGGCCGACAGTGCACCGAGCAGGAGGGAAGCTGGTGTGTGGGTTTAATTCATACCTGCCTGAGGGGCTCTGGTTGTTGCTTGGGAACAGGGGATTGGCCAAAGGCCAGAGCACAGGTGAACCAGGGCCCAGAGGGCAAGCTCTGGTGTCTTCTCATCAGATGGAGTGCATTGAAGGCAGAGAGCCTGTGGAGGATGTGGCAACAGCTGAGACCTGCCAGCAGGCAGAGGTCAGAGAGCCACACCAGCAGCAGGAATGGCAACAGTACCATTTCTCAAACGTGGGTGTACCGTGGACCAAGCTTGGCCCTATGGGCTCATATTTTACTTAATCTTCAAGCAACGCTGTGAGGTAGACCCTATTACGGTCCTTGTTTTTTAAGTGAAGAAGATGATAGAAGACTGACGTATCCAAGGCCACATGGGTATTAGGTGGTGTAGACTGGATTCAAACTGAGACCATCAGCCACTGCCCTGCATCAGTGTGATTCTCGTCATCTGCTTCCGGGCCCTTCCCCACCTCTTGACCTCCTCTCCATCCTCCAAGGCCCAGCTCCCGGCCACCTCCCCCAGCACGCCCTCCTGGGTGTGCTGGGCTTCCGGGAGCTCACCCAAATCTGAGGGCTGAGTGGTGCTGTGGATGTCTGCAGACTCGCGTCTCCCACCCTTGTGTGGCTCTTTCATCTTCCTGCCTAGACCGCGAGCTCCTAAGAGGACAGCAGATGTGTGGTCTGCAATCCACGTCCTAGCACGGCAGAGGGCATATACTGCTCGCTTGATAAATATTTAAGAAAGGAAGGGAGGGAGGGAAGAAGGGTGGCTCTTTCCCTGAAACCCTCTTTAATTCACATCTATTTTTCATGGTGTGGGAGAAACACAAAAAGAAGTGAGCATGGGGTTTCTCACCCTTGCTGGAGGAGCCCCTCCCGCCAAGAGTTAGCACCATGACCCCGCCTCAGGACCCACCTGGAGCCCAAGGAACCGCCCTCCCCAGTCCCCTGTGGAGCTGACCTCCTCTGTCTTCTCCACCCGGGGCACAAAGGACCAGGACCTCCAGGCGGAGCTGAGAACCCATGTCACTGTCATCGCAGACACTGTGCTCTGCAAGCCCCTCTCTGCATGAGGCACAGGCTGTCAGGCTTTAGGAAACCTACAGCCACCAAAGGGCTATCAGAGAGGCCCAGGGGACACAGATGGGCAGGCCGAGAGCCACATCTGTGATTTCAGCTGAGGGAAAGGTATTAGGCAATGAGTGGAGGGCTTCTGGTGCCATGGGCTGAACATATATTTCTGGGGCAAAATCAACGATGCCTTCAAGTCAGGGAGAAGCCAGCACTTAAATCCAAGGCCTGGGTCACAGATGCCGGGAGGGCGGAGCGCTCTCACACCGCCTCCACTTGACAACTTGCCAGGCCTCCATCCTGAGCCTTCTAAGGCCCATTTTACAGATAAAGAGACTGAGGCTCAGGGGAACCAGGGGCAAGGCGGATTGTTAGTGGCACCCTGACACACACCTGGGGGTTGTCTCTGGAGTGGGCCTCGACGTGCATGGCCAGAGGGGCAGCTCTTGCCGGCCGAGCTGTGGAAGAGCCCCTGGGGTTCCGTGGTGTCTGCCGGCCCATAAGGAAGAGGCACGCTGGTCGTGGGTGCTCACTCTTCTAGGGCTGACCTTCTGCAAACTACATCACACCTGCTTTCTTCAGGGCAGACCAGATGGCAACCATCTTAGTCTATCTGCACTACAGAGTCCTGGCTGTGTGGCCCACAACCTTCTCCAAGTAAGACCTAAAGGGGCTAAAAGTCTAGCAGGAGGGCTTCCCGACCATGTGGGTCCAGAGCAGTGAATGGACGGCAGCAATGGAGTCCTGGAGGTGTGGCCCGTATGTGATGTTGAGACATAAGGATGGACACGGGGGACTCTGAGGATCTCTAGGGGCCTAGAGTTCCCTGGAAAAAGCCTGGATCAAAGAGAGTTTGGGAAATGAGGGTCCTGGGAGCACGGTCAGTGTGGCAGTGGAAAGATAGCAAGGATGAAGGGTTTGGGGTCCCAGAGTCACCCCGCTATGTGGCCTTGGGACCGCACAGCTCTTGAGCATTCTACATCCCACTAACTTAGACCACCACTGGCCACTCCTAAGGGTAGAGGACTCACTTTCTTCCAAGAAAGCATCGGCACCAAGTCAATTAAAGCAAGTGATGCAGTCTCAACTTCTCCTTGGTATCTAAGCTAAGTAATGCAAACCCATTTCCCCTTCTGGAGCCTTCCTTCCCGGGGCTGGCACTGTCTTGTCTCATCTGTCAACAGCACATGGGAGAGGGGGCAGGGAATGAACGCCCCCCTCTCCTGGCTGCTGGCAGCTTTCTGGATCAACACCAGCTGTAAAGAACCAGAGAGATACATATATCTAATATTTTTATGTGATCCCCCAAATGAATTATTTTTCAAGCATGGGGGGGGCACTTTGAAATAATTAAAATCTTCCATTGAATTATCCTGGCAATCTCTTTCCATGAAAAGCCTTTAATTTCATCTTCCTTAATGTAATTCCATGCCAGCATATGAACTTGGCCTTTTATATTTCTTCAAATATTGTGAGCGGGACGAACTGGGCAGCCTGTTCACACAGCCTGGAGCGGGGCAGGGGTGGCCGTCACTGACACCTCCTCACACCCATCTGCCATCATCTCCCCCACAACGAATCCATCCTCCAACAGATCGCTTGCACCTGGAGGGACTGACTCACCCACCCAGCCGCCCACCATCCCACCAAACAGGGGGAGCCGCTACCGGGTCCCTGGCACTCTGCTAGGAACTGGGGAGAAGAAGAAAAGAATACACAAGCCAGCTCCCACTGCTGGTTTCCCACCGAAACCCAGAATATTCCCCCTACCTGGCAGATGGAGCTGTCCCTATGAAAAGGGGAGATGGAAAGATCTAGAATGAGCACCAGAAACGCTGACAAATCCGCATCTCGGATAATACTGATAAAGCGATGACACGTTGAACCCCTCAGAGGAGACAGCGTGCTTGGGAAGGACACCCCCACTGCCTCTGCACACGGTGGCCCTCTCCCGCGGCCTCTCTCAACTCTTCTCCTCTCTGCCCCGATCTCTGTGTCCTTGCCTCTGGCCAGTTGTTCACTTACTGCCTTCCGAATGGACTTCCTTTCGTTCCTACTTTCCCTCTCACTACCTGCGCTGACCACAATATGAAACTGGAGTCTGTTTTTACATTTATTTTAAAGGGGCTCTGTCCTTGCTAGTCCTTACTTTCAATATGTGCACACTTTGTCTTTTCTAGGTCTCTCTTAAATCCCCACGGCTGCCCTGCCCTCAGGTAACCAGAGACACAAGGTGCTGGCTTTCTATGTTTTCATCCTGGGCAGCAGGGGTGAGGAGAGAGGCTGGGGAAGGAGGCTGGGGGGAAGGTTGGGAGAGGGGAGAGGCCGGGCAGGGGTAGGGATGGCAGGAGCTGAACTGGGAGCTGCTTCACAGCTAGGAAGGAAGAAAAGAGGCTCTGCACTAATGGAGAAACAGGAAGAATGAAGTTGAGAGCAAATCCCAAGGTGCCCCAGGAAACTGTAGATGTGCTGGGTGGGGGGGATTAAGTGTCTGTCCTCCTGTGAGGTCCTATGAAGGACTTCGCCCAGTTCGCTTCCTTACCTCTGTGCCCGCTGAGAGGGTGCAGAAAGAACAAAGGATTTGGGGAGCTGGGTGGCCAGCAAGATGTGGCTTCTGGGAGACTGGGTGTGGGACGAGGAGGAGACCAGAGGGGACGAGGCAGCCACCAAAGGCAAACTTAGCTGGAGCCTGCCTCATCGGGTAACAGGTGAAGCGGTGCAATGTAGGTAGACGTTGCCCAAAGAGTTCTGCCCCATGTGCCTCATGCTGAAGGTTACAGAAAGGACCACCTGCCGGCTCCTGGGCCTTTATTGGTGCTGCCCCCCCACCCCGAGAACCCCAGAGGGACTCAGAAACCCTCAACAAGAGGCTGAGGCAGAACTTTGAGATGTTTGGATTCCGGCATAATTATTGCGATAACAATTTAATCATTTAAAAACACTATCTTGTGCTGCTCTAATGAAGAGAGGCTCTTTTCCATATTGTTTGTGCCATCTGTGAGCAATTTCCACATTAGCCTCTTAGAGCGGGAAAGCAGAGGCCAGGCAGCAACGGAGAGGGGCAGGGCGGGAAGGGGGAGCCCAGAGAGAGGCAGGGGAGCAGGGAAGGGAGCCGGGGGTGGGCTGGGAAGTGTGGGCCCCCTGTGTGCACATCCCGTCATGGGGCCAGGGAAGGGCCAGTGGATGGTGACTTGGCCTTTGGGGTGCCTCATTTTCCAATGGGAAGTTCCTAAATTCGTGAAGACGATAAAGGCAGAATAGCCCAGTTTGGTTTCCAAACTGAGTCACAATCCATAAGAAGGTTCCTAAAATCATTTTAGTAGATTATAATCGGTATTTTTCTGTAATGAAATAGAAGGAGTGTTTTAGTTGGCTTCTTCATCACTGTGACCAAATCCCCCCCTGTCAAGACCAACTCAGAGGAGGAAAGGTTTATCTGGCTCATGGTTTCCGAGGTTTAGCCCATGGTTGGCCGGCTCCAAGGCAGAAGAAGCACTGTGGGGCAGGGTGTGGTGAAAGAAAGCCAGGAAGCAGAGAGAGAGGAGGGGATCAGAGGCAGACACGGTCCTCAAGGCCACACCTCCAGTGACCCACCCTCTCCAGCCATGCCCCACCTCTAAATCTTGCTGCGCTAGAGACCAGGCTCCAACACATGAGCTTTTAGGGGTGGCATTCTAGACCCAAATCCTAACAAAGGGAATGGAAAATAAGAGAAATGCCGGGCCTTCTTCAAAGAAGTCAGGGTGACTTGGAGTAGTTCCACACCAGGGGCAAGGATTATACAAGGCAGGCCTGTGACATCTTGTGTCAAAGAGCAAGGACTATGCTCAGACTATGGGGTCATGTCCAAAGCGCATGGAGCTGGCTCCAAGGGATTCCCACTGACCAGCTACGTGACCATTAGAGCTGCTAAAAGGATCACAAGGAGAATGACTGGATACACTAAATACTCTACATCCATGAGTCCATACTCTGGTGGGTTAGTTAAGAGGAGGCCTTGAAACACAGGTCCACAACCTCATCCCCAGGACCTGTGAACAGTACCTTACATGTCAAAGACATAATTAAGAAGGGGAGGAGCAGATCCTGGACTGTTAGGTGAGGGCTAAACACATGTTTAAGTCATCCACATGTCACGTGTGTCGTTATGACAGACACAGCAGAGGTGGAGGTGGTAATCCCTCTCACCTTTGCCCCCTACAGCCTGTGTGACCTGGGGCAGGTCACCCTCCCTAAGCCTCTAATAGTGGGGGTCATGAGAGCCCCTAAGTCATTGGTTGGCTGAGGATTAACTGAAATAGTGTGCTTGCCACAGCGCCTGACGTACTGCATCAGCGAACGCTGGCGGTGGCATATTTGCAACAGTTAATAATAAGCTGCACCCCACACCCACGTTGAGAATCACAAAGGCCCTTTGTCCTGCTGCTCCAACTGCGAAGTCCCCGGGATCCCAGAACTGCTGAAGGTCAGAACTGTCTAAAACCATGCGACCGTGTGCCTTCACTTGGGATAAGAGGAAAATGGGGCCCAAAGAGCAACAAGTGGGCCAGGGCTATGGTTTGGATAAGTGCCCCCAAAGGCCCTGTGTGAAAGGCTAGGTCGCCAGCCCATGGCTATTGGGAGATAGGGGAAACTTTAAGAGGTAGAGCCCTGCAGGAGATCTTCCAGGCATTGGGGGGGGTGCCCTTGAAGGAGATATTGGGACCCCAGCCCCCTCCTCTTCCTCTCTTGGGTGTCCCACCATGAAGCAAAGAGTCTCTGCTCCACTATGCTCCTACCATGATGCTCTGTGCTGCCATGGGCCCAAAGCAACAGGTCACAGACCGAACCTCCAAAGCTGTGAGGCAAAACAAACCTTTCCTCTTTTTAAGTTGATTATCTCAGGCATTTTGTTACAGTAACCAAAAGCTGACTAACACACCAAGCCTACATCATAAGTGAATGAGATGGGACTAGAACATAGTTTTTGGACTCACAGTCTAAGGCAAAGGCACAATAGCCCCAACTCACTCACAGACTCTCATTTGCCCCTAAAGGGAAGTCACAGCCCCCTCTCCCTCTGGCCTCCAGACAGCCCAGACCCTTGCCCCACTGCCAGGGCTCTGGGGAAGCCTTCTTGTGTCCACCCACAGGGAATCCCTTGAATGCAATGCCCACTGATTATCTGGGAGTATGCCTTGAACTAAACAAGTTCACAATATCCTATGATTACCTGTTCAAAGGATTCCAATATTTCTCCGTCAGCTCCAAGTACCTGGCCCCCTGGTCCTCTCGCGCGGCAGGGCATGCAGAACTCCCAGCAATCAGCTGCTCACAGACAAGAAAATGGCCCATGTAAAAGGCTTTGTGGGGAGAAATGTCTCAGAATCACCCAGCACTCTCCAACCTGTCAGACCCATCTAAACAGCTTTCTTGACCCTCCCAGGACCCAGCGTGGACGTATTGCTCTCCACTGACAGGGCTGTGGGCTTGGGTGTGCATCTCTGAGCCTGAGAGAATGCGGGCAGTCTATAGGAGCAGGATGAGGGTGGACCAGCCCTTGCCCTCAGCACTGAGCCACCCAGCCATGAAGATGAAATGTGGCTGGGGATTCAGGTCTTGGAGCCAGGTGAAGTGGCTTGGAATGAGAGCATTTCCATCACAGGCAGGTGTCTTCACCGCACTCTGAGCCTCAATGGTGAAAGAGAGGGCAACGATGTCTACCCCACTGGATGGTGGGAAGGACTGAATGAGGTCGTGCACATCACATATGCACGATAGATGGCGACTGGTGGTAACAGAAGAAATAGCGGAGGGGGCAGGGAGGCAATAGAACTTACACTACTATAATATCTGGCACATAATTAGAATTTAATAGATATTTATTAAAGAAATTAAACCAGAAATGTTCCATAGAGCTGTGAACATCTACATTAAAAGTTCACCCCACCCATGAGTCATTAATCCTCTTAATCAACGCTCCATCCAACAATTATTTATTAAGCACCTAATAGGTGCTGGAGACTGAGCTATGCACTGAGAACGTGACGGAGAGAAAAGTAGACTTAGGTCTGCCCTCACTCACACAGCTTTTGGGGTTCTCAACCTTAACCTTTTGGGGGATAAGAGACCATCTGGAGAGTCTGAGTGAAACTTAAATTCTTCCCCAGAAAAAAAAAAAACACATTACTACGCGTATGTAACACATTCCCAACATACAAGGGACTGAGAGCCGAGGACTGCTGTGTGGAGGAAGCATTGTACTCTGGCCACACCTGTCCATGGCCATCCTGGAGCCCTCTCTGCCAACCCCAGCAGAGGCTGGGGCAGCCTCCCGGGAAGCCCCTGGCAGAAGCCTGAAACAACTGCTGGAGGCAGAGGAGCTCCGGGCACCCGCGCTGGTAACGGCAATCTGCTGTCGGCATGCTCGGAGCCCGGAGAGCTCACGGTTCACTGCCCAGGACAGGGAGGGGATCTGGTAGCATCGGAGCAGCCTGTTCCCAGGTCTGAAAGCTCCCTCGAGGTCTCAACATGGCTGCACATGCCAACCTTTGGTGTTCTGACTGCCCTCGGACCATTTCCAACCCTTGCATTGAACACTGCCTCCTTCCCAGCCAAGGGCCAAAGGTGCCCACTGTCCCCGGTGCTAGGTGCAAGTCCAGCCTCACTTGCCCTCGCCATCTCCTCCACGTTGGGCTGGGACGCATTCCAGCCTGTGCAGTTTCCCTAGATAGAATCTCCACCCTCCTGCCTTTCCCCCTGGCCACTCCTTCTCCAGGAAACTGTCACCTATTTCTCAGTCTGTGACGCTCTCTCCTCTTCTGTACTGATCTTCCGCAGATGCCTGGAACATTTCCTGTATGTGTCTGTCTCCTCTGCATGTCTGGATGTCTCCTCTGAACCGTTCATATCTGCTCCTCAGTTCTACGCCCCTCCAGGGAGGGCCCCCTGTCTAATTCGCCTTTGAACACTGTAGAGCCCAGTCCAGGGCCTGGCACACAGCAGGTGCTGGGCCTGGGCTGCCTTCTTCTCTGGGAAAACAAGGGGCCATGGGGTGAGGGCAGGCCGGCAGGCTGGTGAAGCAATCAGGTGCACCTCGCTGGGCCCAGTGCCCTCAGCACCACATGGCCAACCTCCAATCCATCGGCCCAGGCTGAATAGTGCAGGGTCAAATCTCTCGGCCACTGTAGCCGGCTTCTGCCCAATGAGAGCACTAGTGATGACTCCTTGAGGGCCATGTCTGTCACAGCCAATTTGAAAAAGCCATCTAATAAGCTCTTCCTCAGGACCCTCTTACAAAAGCTCCATTCTCCACCGCTGCCTTTGTGACGGAGCTCCAGCTAAGATGTACCTGGGGACCCGTAGTGAAGGGTCATTGACTGAGATGCCGGGAGTCGCAATCTATCATGGCCTGGCCCACCACACTGCCCTGGGCTGGCCCGGGCTCCAGAGGCTTAAATCTGGCAGAGACCACAGTCCTCTCCATCACTGCTGCCATGCACAGGTCCCCAAGTTCCTCCCTCTGCCCCATCCCCACCCCTGCGGAGATCTAAGGGTAGCAACTACCTGACACTCCCAGGACTGGCCTGCTCCAAGTCTGGGACTGCTGTAAAGAGCCCCGGGTTCTTGGCTGTCAGTAAACAGCAGGCCTCGGAGGACCTGCCTCTGGGATCCGCTGTAACCCTCTACCCTCTTAGTGAGCCATTTCCTGCAGGTCCCAACTCCTGGGATTTGGGGCCCAGAAGGGATGAGATTCCATTTCTTAGCAGATGAGGAAACAAAGCCCAGAGAAGAGAAGGGTGAGGAGACAGGCGGCTCATGGGACTTAAAGTCTCCTGACTCCCACTTCTGGGCTCTTCAGCTGTAAGACTGCCATGGAAACTGAGCACCCAGATGAAGAGGACCCTGGGACCCTCCTCACCCCCCCACACACACACATGAGCTGCAATCACGAAGCCTGAAGGCGAGGTCACTGCCCAGGTCCCAGGGCAGGGAGCATGCCCACTAGGCCCGACAGGTAGAATGTACTACCCAGAGGTCTCCAGGGGCTCCCTGGGACAACAGAGAGAGTGACAAGCAGGAGCTGGCATGGCCAGCTCCTGAAATCAAGGACAGCAGCCCTGCCAGGCAGAGACAAACTCATCAGAGGTCCAGAGGCTGGGCGCTTCTCAGAGCTTCCACCAAGCCATCATACACGGGAGTGACTGAGGGGCGCTTGGATGGACTGAGCCTCGTTCTGTCGTTGTTACTTGCAGGAGGCCCACAGAAGCAGCCCACCCAACCAGCTGGATGATTGGTGAAGTGCCATTTGGCAGGACCAAGTCCCCAGGTCCCGAGAGCAGGCAGAAGAGCTGGCCCAGCGCTGGCCAAGGGTCCCCAGTCTGCTTGAGCCCTCTGCTCCAGTTGCTACAACTGGAAAATACAAACCACAAGACCTATTTCAAGGGACATCAAGAGGACACAAGGAGATGCGCAGGAGAAGCACGGTGCTTGGCACACAGGAAATCCATAACCAATGTGGATTTGTGGCTTCGATACATCAGATCACTGCCAGTCTCTTCCACAAATCAAAGTTGCAAAGATGCTTCTAGAACCTACAGGGCAGCTGGCCTCCAAGGTGAAGGGGGCTGTGGTCACAGGAGTTGCCCTCACCAGGTCTGGTCTCCAGGCAGACTCAGAGTGGACAGAGAAGCTAGGACCCCACCCATAGCCCCTCTCACTCACTGACCAGCGGCATCCCGCTGCAGGCACCTGTGGTTCACCTGAGAACTTCCTGGTCTTCAGAGCCAAACTTAACATGGGTGCAGGCCAGGCCCTGCACTGAGGACTGCCCCCGGGAGGAAAGGTGTACAGGAAGCCAGGGTGTGGGCACAGCCTGCTCGTGGAAATGAGAGGATAGAGGGGGAGAGGCAATGATTGACAACCTAAGGCTCAAGCAGAATTCCTGGGGAAAACAGATTGTGTGCTGCAGAGTGGAAACAGAACACAGTGTCTCAAGTTCACGGAGCCCCCAGTTCCAGGCTGCAGCAGGGCTGGCAACTTTGCCAGGAGGATTAACAGGCCAATTCTAAAGGCTGCAGGCACCCTGCAACAGTGAGCTAGGCAGAAACTCACCCCACCTACCTGTGGACTCTAAAATCCTTCCCTTGGACCACACATGCGTCCCTGCAGAACGCAGGAGTCCCTTGCCCCAGGACCTGAGTCACCTCCAACCAGGGAGAGACTTCCAACATTTCTGAGAGAGACAGACATGTCAGGCATCTCCCCCAAGCCCCTCTGACACGCTGACCCCTGCCTATCCTTTCTTCAGCACCCTCGAAAGGAGCATTAACGATGTGTGTACATGCGTGTGCAAACACACATGCACACCCTGCGTTCTGCCTTGCACACCAGTCAGTTCTCCCCGCACTGTTTGCCTGGTGTATCACAATCAACACAAGCTCCACACAGAGGGGCCCAGTTCTTATCGAGAGCTTTGTATCTCCAAAGTGCTTACTAACATCAGCTAACTAAACACACAGTCCCCGTTCCCTCTGCTGCAGCGTTTGGAGAGCAGAAGATACGAATCCACAAGACCTGGCTTCTAGTTTGAGACTGGGGGGCCAAATCGCCCTCTACAAGAGGCAAAAAAAAAGATTAGTTATTGTGATGCCGACACAAGAGATGAAGTAACGGAGTGAAAGCAACTTACCCGAGGCCAGTCAGCTGGGGTGCGTTCCAGGCCTCTCCAACTCCATGAGCCCGGCTTTTTTAATCGCTGCTCCATACACATATTATCATCATCCCCATTGTTTCCACTGTCTAAGATCCCACAGCAAAGACCAGCCCTTCTGGCCTCCAGGCACTGCAAACCTCAGCCTCCCCACTGCTCACACACAAAACCCTGCCCACCAGGAAGGCAACTGGTTGAAAATATTCTTTTCTCACACAGACACTCCGGGCCACAGCACGTGCCCATGACGCACCTCCCCTCCCCAGTCCCTTTCCTCTGTCTTCCTTGCCTAGCGCAGGACCCACACCCAGAAGCAGCTCAGAGCCCTGGTGTGCTCCAGCCTGGCCCAGAACAAGCGCAGACCTCCTCCTCCACCGACAAAGCCCCAAAGCCAGTTAGCATACACCACAAGGCAACTCAAAATTAATCAAGTTGTTAATGAGGACTACATTCACTTCAATTGTCAGGTCTGATAATTCCCTTTAACGGAGATCTTTTGCCTTCATTAACGTAATCACTGCCTGCCAGGAAATGATGAGAAAAACTCAAGATTTCCACTCATTCTGTGGACTTCTGCATCATGCTGTACATTTCAAACAGGGACTCGGGCTCAGTCAATTCTTTCTTACTCCTTAACAGGGCTAGTAAGAATTTTTTTAAATTTGGCTTCAAAAGTCTTAATAGGATACGAAACTTGAGATGAATCAGTAATTAATTATCCATTAAGCATTACTTGCCCAGTACTATGAAGACACAGAAGTAGTTAGTAAAATCAGTGCTTTCATGGAATTTAGAATAGATAATCAGGGCAACCAGTATAATGAAGAGATAAGAGCTGAATAGGCTTCTGTGCTACAAATATAGTATAAAATCATTCATTCATTCAACAAAATACCACCTGGACTCTACCAATAGTAGAGTGTACCGTACACGGACTCTATGGTAATTCATGGTGAAGGGAGGTATTCAACAGGGATGAATATGGGGTGTATCCACAAAGAACTTAGAGACAGTAGGTTACATAAGCAAGTGATTACAGGACCAGGTAAAATATGACAAGCATGTTAGGAAGACAATGAATCCTGACAGCAGGACAGAAAAGATGGAATTGCTAGGGTCGGCTTCCGGAAGTTCCAGGACTGAAGTTTCAACTGGCCCTATAAGGAGGTACACTGGGTCACAGACTCCCCGTCACTTGGAAGAGCTTCCAGAAACCCCAACACATAGAATTCTCCACAACACACAGAAGAATTTGGGATGAATCTTGGAAACTGAGAGGCTGGTATGCTCACAGCCACCGGCTTCGTTCTAGGCTGGAGTAAGAACATTCGGACAGACTATAAACATTTGCAAATACTGGTGCCAAGGGTCTCAGTGAGGAGCAAGCACAGGCTTTGGCCTCCCTGAGCTTACGGTCAGATGGAGACAGAGGCAAGCATACTGTCAGCCATGCCAGCGACAGATGAGTGTAGAATCTGCACACGGGAGGGTGCTGAGCCAGATGGGGCAGTGGGCGGTGAGGGAAGGCACCCAGAACAGGTGATGACTAAGCTGGATCCCAAAGACAGGTAGGAGCTGGGTGTGCAGGCTGCAGCCACGAAAGCAAATGATGACAAGAACACGAACGACAATTACAATGCACCATCAGTAGTGTCATCTTCTGAGTACCGTGTTTCATGCCAGAAACTATACTTGGTATTCACACGCACACACACATGTTAATTCTAACCATGTTTGAGTGTGTGTGTTTAGGCTGCAAGTGCTCCTTACAGCTATATACTCTAAAATGTTATTCCTGTTTGACAAATGGGGATATGAAGGTCTAGAGACAAAAGTGGGATTCAAATCTGTCCCCGTGCTATCTGCTATTTCACATTTTGGAACTCAGGTTGAGTTCATCAGTGGCTACCTGGACATCTGAGCCAAGGGAGTGCCCAGATCTCAGCACTCCAGTCTGTATCCCTGGGGGCGACAGAGGAGAACCGACCCACTCCTAGCTCTTCCTCAAGCTGTCGGTCCAAACTGATGTCTCTTGCACATACGGGGCCTTGGCTTTTGATTGAATATGACAGGATTGGACTGGACGCTCTTTTGGAGCTCTTCCTGCTCTGGCGCCCTGTGAGGCTCCAGACCACATGGCCTCAGTGAGCACCAGCACGAAAACAGAACCTTCACGAGTTGCCAGCCACCATGCTCTGCTGACAGCCGGGCCTGTCACTCACAGGCCTAACCCATAGCAAGGGTCCCCCATGCTGGGAGAGGAATCTCCCCAGAGCCACAGGACAAATCCTGAGGGATCCCCAGAGGTCTGGAAGCTCAAGGCCCTGTAGTGATGGCCTGTCCCCGTCCCTCCTTCACTCCACCTCCACTAGCCCGATGCATCTCTGAAAACTTAGCCCACAGACCACGTTGTCTTCTGAGCGTGTTGCCTCTAAATGACAGTGGCCCCTACCATCTGATCCCTCCAATACCCCAAGGCCCCGGCCACTCTGCTCTGCAGCTACCTAGGCCAGCCCAAGACAGGTAAGAGAGCTCATCTGCAGGGACCAGATGCCAGAAAGCTGCCCCTCCCCCAACACACACACACACACACACACACACACACACACACACACAGCCACGCAGTGTGTTGTGAGGCTTAGGGGGCTGGCAACCAGGAGCACTACACACAGGAATAAACAATCTCAACTCTGAGTGTATATTTTGTCTTCATTATGCCACTGTGAAGGTGTTAATATACAACTTACAACATATTAATCACCCCTCTAACTTCCAAATGCTAAATGCATCATTAACATTCATGTTTTCTTCAATTACCTGGCTGTTCTGGGGGAGGGGAGCAAATCGGCTCCTTACTAAATCCATCTCCTCTGGAAGGCTCAGGGATCATAAAAGGAGGCCTGGGCCGCCATGCCTACTGGGGAGGGGGAATTACTGCTCTGGTCCCAGTGCAGGCTGGCCACACACACACACACACACACACACACACACACACACACAACTGAGGCCAAGAAGTGAAAGGGAGGAGAAGGCAGGTGAGCAGGAAAGAGGGATGGATCTAGGGAGGAACCACATTCTCATCAAAGGATCATACAGACCAATTAGTCCACTTTCCTCATTATGAAAATACTGGGGCTCAGAGAGGGTAAGTGACTTGCCCAAGATCACACAGTCGGCTAGTGAGAAGAACAGAGGAAAGAGAGAACGCTGAATATGGAAGAGGGAAGGGTAGTAGAAGACAGGTCAACAAAGAAGCACAAAGAGTGGGAGCCAGGAGAAGCAGGAAGGACAAGGGCGGGGAGAGCTACAGAATATGTTGGAAACCAGGAAGATCTGGAATTTGATATAAGCCCACAGCTGCATTCAACTTCACCCCCAGATGTCCATGTCCAGACCCCCGACGTGAGGGCCTGGGTGAGGAGTGTAGTGTCTGAGAGGCGACCAACAGGACCAGCTACAGGGGCAGCCTGCGCACGCCTGCCCCCTCGGCCTGGTGCCTCAGCCCTCGCAAGTCCTCTCACAGTCCATCTCCTGGCACTGTTCGCGGCATTCCAGGCTGCAGATGCCCGCAGCAGCCTCCTTGCTGCCTCCCCGGCTTCAGCGTCTCCTCCTCTTCCAACCCTGCACACCCATTCCAGAATAATCCAAAATGCCACTTTGAGCTCAATGCTTCTGCGCTTGAATACCTCACAGAGCTGCCTCT
This sequence comes from Glis glis, assembly GCA_004027185.1. Taxonomy (NCBI): domain Eukaryota; kingdom Metazoa; phylum Chordata; class Mammalia; order Rodentia; family Gliridae; genus Glis; species Glis glis. The sequence goes on from PVJS01000217.1 coordinate 116,161, forward strand.
GCGACTCCTGACACTTAACTGAAAACATTCCCCTCAAAGACCCCAAGACCTCCTCGCCATCCGGCAGACATGACCCCGCCCTCAGTGGCACCTGGCATTCGCCACCTCTCCCTTCCTGGTGACGGCCTCCCTGCTTTTGGGGCCTCACTCACGTTTTCCCTTCTGCCTATCTGGTTACTCTAGGCGGCTTCCTCAGGTAATTCCTGTTTGTTCCGTAATTCCTGTTTCCTGGCTGTTTCCTCTGTCACGTGCTCTCCGCTCTTCTTACGTGAACGTAAGCGATGTCTTCTGGACCCAGGGCCTTGGCAGCCTCTCTGCCCCAGCGAGGCAGGACTCTCACCCCTCCCATCAACTAGTTGTGTGCTGGAAGTTGCCGTGTGGCTGACAGCTAGGCCATGGTGAGCCAGCGACCTCCCTCTCTGCCCCCACATGGGCACGACCCCAGATGCTCTCCAAATGGCATCACCCCCAACCAGTTATCCCGGGTATCAGCCTAGACTCCTCCCTCCCGTACAGATGCCCATGTCCCCGCCTGAGCCGCCAGGGCCTGAGGTTCTGCTGAGAGCTTCCTCTGGGCCTCCTGCAGGCCCATGCGCTGTGGTGCCAGCTGAAGAGGCCACCCTCAGCCAGTGACAATGGGCACTGGGTGATAAGTACCCCGGTTCCCTGCTCCTGCAGGGGGATATCTCAGAGGCATAATCCCCATGGTCCCCAAGAGGCCCTGGGGAACTGAGCCCAGACATCCTCCAAGTGCTCGGTGACACCAGGCGGCAGCTTCCTTTCCTTCCCGTCTCACATTTTCAGTGGCGTTTGCTGTAGTCAATTCGCAACTGCTCTTACAATCCAAATCCCTTCTCAAAGTCTACTTCTGGGGGAACTCAGCCTCGGAGCCCCCCGATATTGAATCGGTTTCCACCATCCAAGCTGTGTCCTCCTCCAGCCTGGTTCAGCCCTCATCCTTTCTCACCTGGATGGCTGAACCAGCTCCTCACTGGTCTCCCTGCCTCTGGTCTGACCCTGCCCCTGTTCACTCATTTGTTGGGTGTTTGTTTGATACTAGAGATTCAACCTAGGGACATTCTACCTCCGAGGTATAACCCTAACCCTTTTTGTTTTGAAACAGGGTCTCGCTAAGTTGCTGAGTCTGGCCTTAAACCTGTGATCCTCCTGTCTCAGCCTCCCAAGTACTGGGATTACAGGCATGTGCCACCATGCCCGGCTCTGTCACACATTTGATCACAGCACTCTCTGGAAGTCTACAGAACATGAGCCAAATTCCTTTCTCCATGTGACATTGAAGGCCCTCAGTGACCTGCGCTGACCTCCTGTCCACACCCAACTCCCATCAAGCCCCTCTCTGTGCCTTCCCGCCCCAGCCAGGACAAGCAGCTCCCAGCTCCAAAGCAGGCAGCTTCGTCCACAGCCGCACACTCTGGCTGGACTGCCCTACCCTCTTTCTGCCCTCTGCACACATCCTCCTGGCCAACGGCTGAGCTCAGGGATCACTGCTCCTGTGAAGTCTCTCCTGCTGCCTCTCAGAGCCATCCCCTCAATGGGGGAACCGTGTGACTTCCTCTCCATGCCCGCGGTCCCCAGGACACACTTATCCAGGCCGCGGTGACACACTCACACCCTGCACAGCAGAGGCGCCTTCCTCCTTCAGAGCTGAGGCAGTAGCCCTTCATCCTAAAGTCCCCAGGGCCTAGCTTGGCACTGACCCTCAGGTGCCCCTGAAATGTCATGTAGAAGCCTGAGCACAAGGGGACAGAGGGGACGAATGTGCTCAGGGCTGGCAGGAAGACACGGCCTTTCCCCGCCACCTGCCCGCCACTGTCAGAGTGGGACCAGGAGATGTCTGGCGGAGACCTTGTCCTCACGCCAATGTTTACAGTGCTATGTAAATACCTCTCTCTGGATGATGTATGTGGCCGTTCCGCCCCGGCCTGCCACGGCCCAGGCCCGCGGGCTGTCAGCGGGGAGCTGGAGCAAGACACTGAGGTACACGGGTCTGCATGGAGGTGGAGTGAGGGGCTACCATAAAACACTGCTCCGGGACAAATCTGGGCCCCGTGCCATGAAAAATGTGAATCTGTCCTTGACTTCAGTGGCAAATGAGGCGTGAAAACATATCAAAATGTGATATTCAATATATGGACGCGTTTAACATTTTATGAGACTGGAAATCAGTTACCGAAGGTTTGGGGGATAAATCAAGCACCAAGCAGATGAACTTTCTCAAGTGTCTGAACCTGATGTGTGCCTCTCCTCAGGAGGGGTGGAGGGAGGAGAGAGAGAGAGAAAGCGGGCGAGAATCAAGGCAGAGACACTCCCGAGGGGGCGCTGCAGGGACCCCAGGCACCCCTAGAAGTCTTATCTACCTTGCCCACCTGGGGAACATTATCCACCCTGCAAATTCTTCCGGAATTCTCTCTAGGCCTCTTCCTCTGATCCGTGCACTCCCTCTCCCCAAGGCCCAGGGAGCTGGGGCCTCACATTGCTCCAAACTCTGCTATGGACAGCACAGCCTGGTGTTCCATGCCCTGAAGAGCAGGCACCCTCCATACCCACCACCCCACCATGCTGTAAGCACCGGGGGAAGGATGACCAGGTCTTCCCCAGAGCCTGGCACATCCCCAACACACTGTAGATCTGCACGCAGCACATGGGGAACGGGAACTGAGAGAAGGTTCCCACATCCTCTCAAACACAAACGGAGCCAGGTGACACGGCGTATGCCTGTAATCCCAGTAGTACCTAGGAGGCTGAGACAGGAGGAGCGCAGGTTCGAGGACAGCCTGGGCAATGTAGTGAGACTCTCAGTAACCTAGTGAGACCCTGTTCCAAACAAAACAAAACAAAACAAAACAAAAAGGGCTGGAGGTGTAGCTTGGAGGTAGAATGCCCCTAGGTTCAATCCCCAGTACCATAAAAAAAAGAACCACAGACAGGGCTGGGTGTGGCTCAGCGGCAGAGCACTTGCCCAGCATGTGTAAGGCCCTGGGTTCCATCCCCTTCCCCCCACCCCAAGGACAACAGGAAGCTCTAGAGGACTCACCAGGCCCAGATAGAGCGCTGGGAACCTGCTATGGCTTTCACATTGCTTTTTTAAGTAATCCTCACAAAGTCTCTATGCTCTCAGGATTGTTTGTTTTATTTAGCAGATGAGGGAAATGAGGCTCAGAAAGATTTGGTCACCTGGGCCTGATTCTATTCGGCATGTTCCAGACAGCAGGGAACCCGCCCGCCCTCCTACTGTGAGCCCAGACCAGTGCCTGACGGTAGTAGGTCTTCAAGCACTTTGTTGTATGAATGACTGTTGATTCTCAGATCTTTCAAATACTCTGAGAGGGGTTCACAAATAACTGACAAATAACACATTCATCCGCCCCAGGGGTCCCCAAACTTGACTGGTCATCAGTATCACTTGAGGAATTTTTAAAAATTCCAAGTTCTGGTCCCCACTCCTGTCCATTCCATTTAAGTCTGGGGTGGGATCTGGCTATACACATCTCTTCCCCCTTCCCCTTCTTCCTCCTCCTCCTCCTCCTCCCCCTCCTCCTCCTCCTTCTCCTCTTCTTTTTCTTCTTCTTCTTCTCCTCCTTCTTTCTCCTCTTCTTCTTCTTCTGTGACTCTGGGGATTGAACCCAGGGGCATTCTACCTCTGACCTACACCCCCAGTCCTATTTATTTTTTATTTTGAAACAGGGTCTCACTAAGTTGCTGAGGGCATCACTAAATTGCTGAGGCTGGCCTGGAACCTGAGATCTCCCTGTCTCAGCCTCCCAAGTACTAGGATTATAGGCATGTACCACCATGCTTGGCTTTTTCTTCCTCTCCTCTCTTCTTCTTCTTCTCCTTCTCCTCCTTCTTCTTTCCCTGGAGATTCTGACAGTGAGGGGGATCTGGGGACCACACCCCAGTGCTACTCTCTAAACCTCTCTCGTGGCCCTCAACCATATGCATTCTCCCCAGATCTGGCTCTAGGGCTAATGGGGACCAGCTGGCCCCTTCCCAGGATGGGGGTTCTTTCAGGTGATGACCACCCCACAGTTTTCCTTTTCTCACGAAATCCTCCCACATCCTTATCTGTCTTCAGGTCAGCTCCCTCTGCTGGGGGGGGTGACCCTCTCTCCTGCCTTCTTTTGGCCTGCCAGGCCTGAGCACAAGTCAGGGCGGAACCCCGTCCATCCAGTTCATTCTGAAGCCCACTTAGCCACTTCCCCATGCCCCGTGCCCCTTTCCTAACCAAGGTTGATGCTACTTTGGCTTTCACATCCTCCTGAGACAGAAAAGAAGGGGAGTATGCAGGGACGCCACTAGCTACACCAGGGTTCCTCAACCCAGGGACCTCTAATGTTGGGGCCAGATACTTCTCTCCTGTGGGGCCATCCTGGGCACCATAGGATGTCCAGCAACATCCTGGCCTCCACCTGCACGCCAGGGGCACCACCTCTAATAGTGACAACCAGAAACATCTTCACATGTTGCTTAATGTCTCCCAGAGAGCAGCCCCTCTGCAGGAGAGGACCGGGGAGCCAGGCATGGAGGAGCACGGAGCCTGAAGCAAAGGACTCGTCTTGGAACTCAAGCGCTTGTGACCAAGACCCAGCACATGTTTCTTTATCTTCCTGACAAGGTCAGTGTTATGAGAAGTAAAAGGGACTGAATTCAATAAACGAGCCTGGGAGAACATGCCGCGAACAAATCGGAGAGGCCTCTCTTCAAAAGAGAGGCTCCGAGCACAGGCGACAAGCAGCGGTGCACAGGTGAACCAGCTCTCAGAAAATAAACAGATTGAAGAAATAAAAAGCTCTGATTGGTGTTTGCTGATTTCCATGGCATGAATGCTTCCAAAACAGCCAATTTCAAGCAACCCAACTTGATGTTGCCAAATGCAGAAGAGGGGAGGGACGTGAAGAATCGTGCTCTGGAACCAGCCGAGCCAGTAAAATAAGTGTGACCTAGCAGGAACGCGGCAGTGGGGACAGGTGGCTATGGGCACTGCTGGAAAGCACCAGCCCTGCCTACAGGTGCTCAAAGTCATCTTCCAGCAAAACAAATCCATAGCATGCCTGCACTGGGCCTGTCTGCTGGGGGATTCAGCCACTGAAGGGTGAACTCAGCCCCGAGATTCCCCATCAGCAAGTCATCCCTTGGCCTTCTTCCCGCTGGCCTCCCTTCAAGCCTCTGTTGTCGGTTAACACTGAACACAATGGAACACTTCTAGTATTAATTAGGTACTAATGAGCACACAGCTGGGAATGGCAGGCGAGACAATTACCCTCACAAACCACCACACCTTCCGCAGGACGGCCCAGCCCCATGTTCGTCAACACTGAAGCATGCTCTTTCACTGTTCTGAACCTCTCTTTGCACTTCTGCAAAATGGGCTATCGATGTCCACCCCAACAGGGTGCAATGAGGCTGGCCTGAGGGCGGCCGCCCATTTCCAGAGACGGCCCGGCGCTCCCTGAACAGGCTGCTGGGTCTGCGAGGGACAGACAGGTAGTGATCGGTTCCTACGAAGCTCTATTTATCTACGTAAGCACTGCTAAGTCTGGCTCCAGGAAGCAAGAACTTTATCAGTTGAGAACAGCAAAAGGATGTTTTCAACATTCTCGCCCTCCCTGAGAAGCCAGGAGGAGGGGATCCATAGCTTGTCAAAGGTGACAAGGGGCCAGGCGTGGTGGCACACACTTGTCATCCCAGGACTTAGGAGGCTGAGATGGGAGGATCACAGGTTCGAAGTCAGCCTCAGCATCTGAGCAAGACTCTCAGCAACTTAGCAAGACCTTGTTTTGATATAAAAAAATAAAAAGGGCTGGGAGTGTAGTTCAGAGTAGAATGCCCCTGGGTTTAATCCCCTATAACGCGCGCGCACTCACGCACACGTGACAAGTGAAGAAGAGGGGCCCGGCCCATTTGGGGAGGGCCCCAGGGGCTTCCTGATCAATACTGTAAAAGGTACAAGCTAGACATTTAAGAGGCGGCTGGATGAGAGAGGAGCAGGAGAGCAGATGGAACAGGACCTGGGAGTATCTGCTGGCGCCTGAGCCGGGACAAGGGACTCGGCGAAAATCCAAGGTGAGGATCAATAGCCCAGAGGTTCAAACTCCATTTCAATCCTCCAGGCTCCCCACATTAGGGAGAAGGGCAGCCCCTAGCCCCATAGTATCAGAAAACAATATATGGAGCTGGGTGTGGTGGCGCACACCTGTAGCCCCACTACCTGGAAGGCTGACAGGAGCCTCAGCCACTTGGCAAGACCCTCAGCAACTTGGCAGGACTCTGTTTTAAAAATAAAAAGTGCAAAGGACTGGGGATGTAGCTCGGGGGTAGAACACCCCTGGGGTTCAATCCCCAGCACCAGAGTGTACATCTGGAACCCTCCTGGCACCTCGTCAGGTACACAGCTCTTGCTCATCTCCTTCCACCTGGATGAGGAGCACGTCGTGCAGGGCCCTGCCTTCCCTCACGCTCGCTCCTGAGTCCGTTACCCCAAACTCAGTCATCTTTACTCTCCACTTCCCCCACATGTTGAGCCTGCTTATCCCTTATTTATTTTGCTCATCTCAGCCCCTTTACTTCTGGGAATGATTCCAACTTAAAAAAAAAATACAAACAACAACAACAAAAAAGCCACAATCAATTAAGAGACAAGCTGCTTACAAATCGCCGCCAACAAATGAGAAAAAGCTCCCTTCCTCATGACTGCCCCCCACCCGAAACATGGGGATTTGATCTCTAAACAACGGCCGCCAATGCTGTGTGATTTGTATCAAGTCACTCGCCCTATCTGAGCCCTAGGCTCTTCTTATCCAAAATGAGGGGGCTGGACCAGTCCTTATGAGTTCTTCAACTTCTTTAGGGTCACCAACCACTTTGAGAATCTGAAGAAGGCTAAAGATTTCCCCCATCCAATTTCACTGTCTATACAGAGTCAAAATTCTGCCTGCAATGTCGAGGCTCACAGAATCCCTGAAGACTATCTGGGGGAGGGGTCCCTAGTTCTCTGCCAGCACTCCTGAACAGATCTCCTGACTGCGGGGGCAGAAGGAAGAGCAGCGCCCATCCTGTGCTAGAGAAGACGAGACCAGGTGGGCCTTCCTGGGAGGTGCTGCGGGCGGCAACCCATTTCCCTCGCTTCGCCTGAGACACTGGTTCTGGAAGGCTGCCGGGCAGCGACCAAAGCTGATCTGACATTTGTTTAGTTTGCAGGAAAACTACTTTTTTAAGATGAGGCAGGGGGGGAAGAACTGTCATAAACATTGACTCTCTTGCTTGAAAGGGACCCATGAAAATTCACAGAGCAACCCCCTGAGAAGCCCACAGGTGGGCATAGCCTCTCCAGGCCAGAGGTGTAGATCGGGGGTTCCTCTTTCCTGAGAGCAAATGAAGCAGGCCTCAGGGGCCCCACACTGAAGGTCCCGCTCTCCCCCACCCTCCTAGGGCCATGCACCACACCTTCAGACCCCTGCACAGAGGTCGAGGGCAAGCTCACTTCTGCAGCCTTTCTCAGCAGCCAGGCCCTGTGCCCGGTGCTCCACACCACACAGCAAAGAGGACAACGTAAACCAGCCACTGAGAGTCGGTGTGGTGGCGCACGCCTGTAATCCCAGTACTTGGGAGGCTGAGACAGGAGGATCACAGTTTCGTGGCCAGCCTCAGCAACTTAGTGAGGCTCTCAGCAACTTAGTGAGACTCTATTTCAAAATAAAAACAATAAAATAGGGCTGAGGGTGTAGCTCAGAGGTAGAATGCCCCTGGGTTCAATCCCTAGTACCATTAAAAAAAAATGCCCCCCCTTTGGGTCTTGGGCCAGGGTTCCATGGTGCTGCATTTGACCTGCTCTGGGGCAATCCACCTGCGGAGGCTCAGCAGGGGGTGGGGGAACCCAAGGTGCCCACAGTCCCACTGCCCTTTTCTCTCCCTGGTGCAAGGAGAGATTCAGGGAGCTTTGAGCTGAGACCTGAGGGCCCACCCTAGTAACACCCACAGCAGGCTGCCTCAAAACTGTCATCAGAGCCACAAACCTCTGATGATAGCAGCTTGGCCTTGGAAGCATGAGAGAGGCTGGCGGCCGGGAATCAGAAGCCGAGATGGAGTTGGCGAGATGTCTGGACTTTGTCACGGAATCTTTCTTCCTTCCAGGGCCCACAGCTCTCCAGCCTGTGTTCCCCAGATCACATTTCCGGCAGAAAAAGCAGAGCACACTGTGACCCTAGAGAAGGGGGAGGCACAGGCACTGAGCTGTCCCTCCCCGCCATCAACTGCAGACACGCACACTCACGGGCACCTGTGGCAGCTGCTCCAGAGAAATAAAAATCATGCGCGATAATGGCTGGTTATGAGAACACACATAAATTGCCAAAGGGAGGTTTTGTTTTCTCATACTCTGCATATTAAAAAAGAAAAAAGAACGGAAGAAAAAGAGAGAGAAAATCCAAGACATCTGTCTGGACCGGCCTCAGTGGCGTCCTGTCCAGATGGAGAGGATGAGCAAGTCCTTAGTTTATAAAACGGGCATCCAAGGAAGAGTTTGCCCCACCCTCTGAGGCAGACGACAGGCAGCCCCAGAGCCCCCCACCCATGGTGCCCCCTGTGTCCACCAAGGGAAGGGGCCTATCATCCAGCCCTTGAACCTGGACATGCGAGTTGCTTTGGCTGATCGGACATTAACGACAGGTAAAAGAGGAGGATGTAAGCATACTTCTGCCTCGGTCTTCCCTCTCTGATGTGAGGAATCTTGCCCCACCACAGGGATGAGTAAAGTCATGTCCAAAGAGGAAGGATGGATGTCTGTATCCACACATGAAACATATGGGTAAGGCATGTGGCCCTTGCCCCAGCTGATACCAAACAAGGCCATCCCAGGTGAGCCAGGCCCTGCCAACCTGCCCTGGGCCAAAAATGCTATTTAGCTAACACAGAGCTGTGTGAACACTCAAGTTTGTTTTAAGCCAGTAGGTTTGGGAGATGTTGTTATGCAGTAGAAGCTAACTGCTACACTCTCTTTGCCATTCACTGTCAAAGCAAAGAACTGGTGGCCCCTCAAGGGTTGGGCTGACTCTACCAAGTAGGTCAGGAAGGTGTCCCCAGGGCCAATGGGGAAGGACTGGTCTCAGCACCAGAAGGCCAAATTCATGAGACAGGAGGACTGCAGGCTCAAGGTCAGTCTCAGCAACTTGGTAAGGCCCTCAGCAACTTAGTGAGACCCTGTTTCAAAGTAAAAAATAAAATAGGGTTGGAGGTATAGCTCAGAGGTATAATGCCCCTGGGTTCCATCCCCAGTAACACACACATACACGCACGCACGCACACACGCACGCACACGGGCTGAACTCAAACTCCCCTTCTGCTGTTTGCCAGTTGTGCGACATTGGGCAAGATACTTACTAATGGGAACCTCAGCTTCCTCATCTACAAAATGGGCACAGAAAACCATGTCATAGCAATGTTGTGAGAAGGAGATGAGGAGACGGATGGGGAAGCCCTGGACACACATCAAGTGCTCAATAAATGTCTCTTTTTTAATCAGCCTGCTTAGATGGTCAAGGCATCATCCACTTGGATTCCAGCAGAGCAGAAAGTACAGAAAGGGTCCCCGGAGAGGCCCTTTCTCCCTGAGCCAGGCCAAGCGAGGGCAGAGGGACAGTTGCTGAGGAACTTTGTTTTTAACCTCTCCAAGGAAAGAGATGTTTCACCCAGCGTTCACCGCATCAGCAACTCTGTAAGTAAAATGTAGAAGACACCGCGTCTTTGTCTTTATCTTTACTCTTTCCATCAAGCAGTAATTAGGACTGGGGGCCCCCTTGGAGGCTGCTGGGGGGCTCAGCTGGGGTCACTGTCTCCCTCTCTCTCACACCCTTGGGGAAAGCACCAGAATGCTGCATTGTATTAAGAAATTAGACAAAGTGGTAGCTGCATTGAACAAGAACAACACAGCCCATGACCCGAGGGACCCCACAGACCCCTTGACCTGGACGCGCTGGCACAGTGCGAAAGATGCCGCCAAGGACTGGAAAGCAACTGGGTTTCTGTTGTGCAAAAAGAAGCTGCTAAAGAAATCGCCTTTGCATTACACTGGGACTCTGCCACCGCCTGCCAGTGGGCTCAGCAAGGGGACACAGGCACCTGGACACCTGTCGGGTAGAGTCAGCCAAGAAGGGAAGAGGAAAGTTAGAGAATGAGCACGTGCCGGGCTCCCACTGTGCCACAGCCGGGAGAGGTGCTCTGCGCATGTCACCTCACCCACTCCTCCCCAGGACCCTAGGGGGAGCACTGTCACCCCCGGCACAGTGGAAAGGGACTGGTCACCCAGCAAGCAAGGGGCACCTCCAGACGGGAGCCCAGGAGGGGAGCTGCAACCTTCCAAGGTGAGAGGAGATACCTGGTAACCAGGGCCCTGGAACAGAGCTGCCTGGGGCTGGTCTGAGGCTGCCCTGTCCCCAGCTCCATGAGTAGCTGCAAGCCACGGGATCCTGAGCCCCACTCCCACCCGCCAGCCCCCATATTTATAGAAGAAGGTAAGAACCGGAGTATAAATCCAGCTGCTGAAGTCCTGTCCTAGACCTCGACCCTCACACACCCTCCCTTACCGCACAGCCCTGCCCCTTCCTCTACATAGTGTGAGTGAGTGTGTGTGTGTGTGTGTGTGTGTGTGTGTGTGTGTGTGTTTTATCAGGGATCGAACCCAGGGCATTCTACCTCCAAGCTACACCCCCAGCCCTCTTTTTAATTTTTTATTTTGAAACAGGGTTTCACTAGGTTGCTGAGAGTCTAACTACATTGCTGAGGCTGGTCTTGAACCTGTGATCCTCACGTCTCAGCCACCCAAGTACTGGGATTACAGGCATGCACCACCACGCCCAGCTCCTCCAAATATTTTATATATGGACATAAATGACTCAGATGGAGACATATATAGACATATAGAGAGACATAGACATAGATATATGGCTATCCATCCTCCTCTTTGAAATGGTGTTGCTGGCTGGAACCCAGTGTCCTTCCTCCACCTTCTCCCGTGAGCTCTCCCCAGCAGCCCGTCTCCTGTTTCATCTGCAGTCCCACAGCCTCCTTTCCTACGTTCATCATGGTATTTTATTATATGTCCCGGCTAATCGGCCCGTCTCCCTTTCTAGAATGTAAGGATAGAGACAATGTCTTATTCATCTTTGTAGCCTCAACATTTAGCACGATGCTGGACATACAGTGTACATTGGAAAACATCAGGCAAAGGAACTGCCGGGGCCATTTTTTAGTATCTACTTCAGGCTAGAGCTGGGATCCAGTAATAAGGAAGGCATCCCTCCAGGAAGCCCAGAGGCGGGGATCGGGGAGTCGGGGTCCTCTGGAGCAGTCTGCTCAGGGCTTTGGAGGGTGAAAACAGGTTCCTAAGGGCCTGTGGTCTCAGGAGAGAAGCTTCCAGGAGGAGCATCTCTGCCCACATCTGAGCAGGGGGAGGCATCTGGGTAAAGAAAGAGAACTGTTCCAGTAGCCTGTGCTGTATATGCAAAGGTCCAGAGGTAGGAGAGACTAAGGGATGTTCTAGAAACTACAATACCATAGGTGAGCATGCCTGGAACACTGTGAAATGCCCTTGAGTAGCAGAGAGGAGGGATGCAGAGATGAACATAGGTCCAATTATTCCTCTCTGCATGCAATGAGTTAGCGGTAGGAGGTGAGCAGCCTCTCTCTGATTGTAGGAGGTGGTGCACAAGAGGAACCATCTCTATCCTTACGGAGCTTTCAGTCTAGAAGGGGAGATAAAAGTAAACCCAAAAAGCAATTTTACAACCAGGTACAGTACTGCATGACTGTAATCTCATCAGCTCAGGAGGCTGAGGCAGGAGGATTGCAACTTGGAGGCCAGCCTGGGCAACTTAGCAAGACCCTGTTTCCAAACAAAAAATAAAAAGGACTGGGGGTGGAGCTCATGGGAAGAGCACCCCTGAATTCCATCCTTAGTACTGCACATGAAAAAAACAAAAGAAAAGTAGTTTCACAATGTGCTGGGGCCATGAATGAGACTCAAGAGGCAGAGATGAAGATATAATAGGAGCAGGGAAAATCTTTATGTGAGTCGGACCTGAGGCTTCAAGGATAAATGAGCACTAGCTGTGTGAAAAGCGGGGCAGGGAGTCTCCGAACAGGGACAATGGCATGCACACCCCCATCCCTGCAGGAAAGGGGCTGGGAGGCAGAGAGGGCAGAACAGAAAGCAGAGGAAGGAGGTCACCACCAGGCTCTGCGAAGACATTTACCATCCCGCCTAAGAGGTGGCTGCGGATTCTGCCTCGGATTCTGAAACTTGACTGTCTTCAAGGGCCTGCTCATTCTACTGGCCCTCTTCAGTGTGTGGGCAGTGTCGTCCCTCGCGGTTGTTAGATGGCCAGTCCAAGCCCGCACCCTCACCCACTGGCCTGGTCCATTTTCTGCTGCTGTGACAGGATACCATCAACTGGGTAAACTGTAAACAGCAGGTGTTTATAACTTGCCCATCTGGAGGCTGGGAGTCCCAGGGTGAGAGGGCACGTGAGACGGGAAAGGGGGGGGTCACTGATAACTAACCACTCCACCACCATGGCCTTAATCCATTCATAAGGGTGGAGCCCCCAAGACCTAGTCCTCTTAAAGGCCCCGCCTGTCATAACGGCAATCAAATCTCAACACCAGCTTTGGAGGGGATGGGGTCAAATCATAGCACCCACTAACAGGCACCAGCCAGGGAGGGAGACGCAGAGGCACCTCCTCCTGCCTAGCCTCCTATGAGGGATGTTCATCTTTCTAAGTTACCAGTAAACATTCTCTCCAGTCCCATTGGCCAAACCAAGTCAACACCCACCCTTGAACCAACTGCTGGCAACTGAGTCACGGTATTCTGTGTTTGGTTTAAATTAAGCATGGCAAACTGACTTCCTGCGGATGGATAACTCACCTTCCCTGAAAATGTCACCACCTCATTCATGGAAAAAGTCCCCCATCTCTGAACAAAATCAGGTTCTGCTACTAGGGAAGACAGTATGCTATGGCTATTAGGAGAACAACTGATCCAAAAGAAAATGTAAGCTGGGAGTGGTGGCTCATGCCTGTAAGTCCAGTACTTGGGAGGCTGAGGCAGGAGGATCACAGGTTCGAGACCAGCCTTCACAACTCAGCAAGACCCTCAGCAACTTAGCAAGACCCTGTTTCAAAATAAAAATATATATATGGGCTGGGAGTGTAGCTTGGAGGCAGAACACCCCTGGGTTCCATCGAAGGAAGGGAGGGAGGGAGGGAGGGAGGGAGGAGAGAGGGGAGAGAAGAGGGGAGAGAGGAGAGAGGAGGGGAGAGGAGAAAGGAGGGGAGAGGAGAGGAGGGGAGGGGAGAGGAGAGGAGAGGAGAAAGGAGGGGAGAAGAGAAGAGGGGAGGGGAGGGGAGAGGAGAGGAGAGGAGAGGAGAGGAGAGGAGAGGAGAGGAGAGGAGAAAGGAAAGGAGAGATTGGAGAATTAGATGGGCAGATCATACAGGGCCTTATAAGGACTACAAGGAGTTCAGATTTTATTTTAAGGGTAATAAATACTCACTGAAAGATTTTAAGCAGAGGTGTAACATAAAACAATTTGTGTGTGTGTGTGTGTGTGTGTGTGTGTGTGTGTGCTGCTGGGGATTTAACCCAGGTACTTGCGCATGCTAGAGAAGCACTCTGCCACTGAGCTACATGCCCAGCCCACAGTTTACATCTTTAAAAGCTTTGTTTCTTAAATGCTGTGCTGCGTGAAGAGCAGGAGGCAAGAGAGGGGTAGAGAGACCAGTTAGGAGCCTACTCTCCCAGGTCAGGAAGGCGATGACGGTGGCCTGGGCTGAAGGGGGGCAGGGCAGATGGAGAAGGGTATAAAGCTGAGAGGCACGGAGGAGGTGAACAGGCAGGGCTGGTGGGACACAGAAGTGGAGAGAGAGAGAAAGGAGAAATCAAGGACGCTCTCCCCAGCTTCAGGGCTTGCGAACTCCTCCGCAACGGCACCATTTACTGAGATAGAAAGTCTAGGGAGAAGCAGATTTGGGAAGAAAAATAACAAATGTTTGGTCCTGTCTCTGCTTAGGCTATCTGGAGGACATCCGCATGGACGCAAAGAGGCAGGTGGAGGTGTAGGACCAGGGCGCGAGAAAGCAGGATGCCATTGCTCTAGGTGGCATTTCTTTTTTGTGTGTGTGTGGCACTGGGGATTGAACCCAGGGGCATTCTACCTCTGAGCTAAATCCCCAGCCCTATTTTTTTTATTTTATTTTGAAACAGGGTCTCACTAGGTTGATGAGAGTCTCACTACTTGCTGAGGCTGTCCTCGAACCTGCGATCCTCCTGTCTCAGCCTCCCAAGTACTGGGATTACAAAGGAGCGCCACCATGCCCAGCTCTAGATGGCATTTCAATCACAGCCATAGATGAGCTCACTTGGCGAGAATGTCTAGGCCTGAGGCCAAGACTGGGACGTCCAATGTTTAGATAAGAGGAAGGGGGGATAAACCGAAAAGGAGACAGAGAAAGAAAGAGCTCAGGAATCTGGGGTGGAGGAGTAAAGTGGAGGAGCCTAAAGAGAGTGCTCCCAGGAGGAGGGAGTGCAGAATGCTGCTGAGAACTAAGCAACAGGACAGCAGTGTCCACGGGACTGGAAGCTACTAGAGACCTCCACAAGCTGTGAGTGGACAGGTGGAGGTGGACACCAGACTGAAGTGGGCAGGAGAAGGACCAGTGTGCCCACGGCTCTTGCGAGTCTCTTCGCCATGGAAGGCAGCAGGCATGGAGAGAGACGAAGGAGAAGACTCACCTGCAGCAGGCAGTTTTTGCTTTTCTTTTCTTTTTGCAGTACTGGGGATTGAACCCAGGGGCATTCTATCTCCGAGCTACACCCCCAGCCCTATTTTGTATTCCTTATTTTGAAACAGGGTCTCACTAAGTTGCGGAGGGCCTCACTAAGTAGCTGAGGCTGGCCGCGAACCTACAATCCTCTTGTCTCAGCCTCCCAAGTACTGGGATTACAAGCGTGTGCCACCCCGCCCAGCTAGCGGGCAGCTTTTTCAAAGGTGACAGAGCAGAGCACATCCCTGCCCTGCAGGGATGATTCCAGGTGAGATGCCAGAGAAGGCAAGAGGCAGGATCCAGAGCACAAGCAGGACAGACCCTCGGAGATGCTACAGAGGCGCTGCAGATTTGGGGGGCTGATAGACAGGGGGCCCCAGTGTGACACCTGCAGTTTCCTCTGGAGTCTTGAGGTGAGAGGCTGAGTTTGGGGGAGGGCATGGGAGGTGATACAGGAGATATCAAACCACAGAAGGTAAGAAACAGGAGCCTTGGGAGTGAAAGGAAGTCTACTAGAGAAACATCATATGAGAAAAAAAATCTTAAAAGGCCATTGAACGGAACTGTGATCTTCAGATAGGAACCCCCCAGCCGGGGGAGGGGTGTGGTACCGAGCCAGCGGAGTGGAGCATCGATTAGGAAACTGGCACAGAAGGTTCGTTCCTGTCTTCGGGGCCCATGGTGACAGGAAAAGCACACTGACATGCAGGTCCCCGGCCTTCTACAGTGTCTGTCAGCTCTAAAGATGTGGGTGCACACCTGTTTGGGGGAGTCTGAATGCGATTTCCCCGGGGATTTCTGTACAATTTCCGGGATGCTGTGTCTTCATTTCTGAAGGGTCCCTAATTGGCACTGATTCTTAAGCTTGAACATAAAGTTTTCCAGTCCCTAAAGCCTCTCTGTCAAGTACTTAATGACCTATAAAATACTTAAATAAGCCAAAAGAGCGTGATTTTAAGGAACCAGGCAGCAAATCCTTCTGCAAGGGGAAGTCTTTTTGTAATGCAAAACGGCCTCCACCTACTGGGCTTTCCTAAAGAGAGGGCCACCTGCCTTCCCGGTGCTTTATGGCCAGAGCAGGCACAGGTGGTTTGTACTGACATCTTTTATTTCCTAGGACACTGACATGCATCTGCTCAAATTAATTACTCTTCCAAGATCTCTCCCCTGACTCATTTGGAGAGAACAGGAGCTCCTGTGCCTATGCAAATACAGAAGAGCAAGGGATGGAGGAGGAGGACCTGTGGCTCAGACACTCTGCGGCTGGCCCAGTGAAGCGTCGGCACGTCACTGGCACCACAATATTTGTCTAGGAGCATCGACCAGAGGTCAACGCACACCAGAGAGGCCTGGGACAAAGACAGGGAGAGAAGAAGCCAGGTGCAGCAGTGCACACCTGTAATCCCAGCACATGGGAGGCTGAGATGGGAGGATCACAGGTTCGAGGCTAGCCTCAGCAACTTAGCAAGATCCTGCTTCAAAATCAAAAATAAAAAGGGCTGGGGGTATAACTCGGAGGTACAATGCCAATTGGGTTCAATCCCCAGTACCAAAAGAAAAATAAAAAGAGAGAGAAGAGAGCTGGGTGCATTTGGACTGACCAGGGAGATTTTCTAGCAGAGGGGGGCAGAAGGTAGCTGGGGTGCACACTGACTGTCCACTGCAGTAAACCCTGTGACGTACTGTAAGTTAACTGGCATGGTAAGTGCTACTGCCACAATGAGAGGAGATCAAGAAGAAGGAGGACCGTGAGATCCAGCTGTACATAGATCCTACTGTGGCCTCTCACTGAGGCTCTGGCTTTCCTGCCAACCGGTGGCACAGTCACACCCAGGCCCATCTGCTGGTATTGAAGCCCCACTTCCGGCTTGCGAGGCAGGACCAGACGGTACCACCCCATGGTCCAGGGAGGAGGTGTGGGAGAGGAGTAGAGAATATAAAGGCACCCCTTTCCCCTTGTTTCAAATGTAGCAAGATCACTCAGTGTGATGACTTGCCTCCGTTTACCCATACAGGCTGAGAAGGAAGCAGGTGGAGGAGCTGGCTCTCCTGCGATTTAATCACCGGACAACGACCTCTTGGTAATAACCGTCACCATTTACAAATGTCTCAGCCTAAAGAAACCCAAAAAAGGGAAGGAGCCAAGGATTCGCTAAAGCAAGTCCTTTAAACTCTCAATCTTCAGAGACCCCAACACCCACCTCAGGGGCTGCAGAAAGAAACAACAAGGAGTGTAAGACTTTTAGCTCAGTATCTGGCACACACCAAGTTCTGCACAAACAAAAGTCTAGACAGGGCCAGGAGGAAGGAGCCCTGCTGCAGAGGCTGCCTCCCAGTGCCCTAAGACCCCACGTAGATGGGCCCCTGGGTCATGCTGAGTCCTGGTACAGTGAGCCTCAGAGTTCCCAAGAAGAGGCCTGAGCCCAAATCAGGGACGGGGCAAAGCAGACATGTCCATCCATTAACTCCCTGGGCTGTGTGCTGATTACATTCCACACTGTGCCCCACCTGGAATACGACAGTGACGGGAATGACAAGCCAGCAGAGGTGGCACCTGCATGTCAGGCTGCGGGTTCTCACTAGGACCCACCACTAGGCAGAGTGCCAGTTCCAGGTAGGACAGCAGGATTGGGAGATGATTCTATCCTGATTCCCTTAGAAAGACAAAGCCATGTCTGTGACGGCCTGCTGGCCAGGCAGGATGCACGCTGAGCCTGGTGCTGAGGCCTGCGGACAGGCAGGATGCACGTTGAGCCTGGGGCTGAGGCCTGTGGACAGGCAGCAGAGGCCTGGGTGAGCTGCAGCTCAAGGGTGGAGTGGAAACACTAACAAGAAAGAAGAAACAGCCAAGTGAAACTAATCCTGCAACATTATGAAATGTATTCTGGGTCTCCATCCTCATTTCCTGGCTCACAATTCCTAAAATCCTTGGAATCTCCGAAGCATTATGTGTCTTTGTATGATGATGAGCAGACTCAAGGCTGTCGGCCCCTAGGTAGCACCAGGATGAGGGCTGACCATCAGAAGGACCAGGGCAGGATTAGAGGGTTGGGACTTCAGCTCTACCCCAACCGCAGGGAGGGGAGATGGGGCTTTAGGTTAAGTTGATCACCAACGGCCAGTGGTTTAATCAACTGTGCCTATGTAATGCGATGTCCATAAAAAACCAAAAGCACAGGGTTTAAAGGGCTTTAGGATAGCTGAACCCACAGGGGCTTGCAGGAAGTGAACAAGAATGCATCCCCAACTCCACACAGACAGAAGCTCCTGTACCCGGGGACCCTTCCAGAACTGGCCCTATGTCTCTCTTCACCTGACTGCTCATTAAAATATCCTGTTTGGTTTTGTTTCAGTACTAGAAATTGAACCCAGGGACATTCAATGCTGAGCTACACCCCAGCCTTTTTAAATTTTGAAATAGAGTCTTGCTAAGTTGCTGGGGCTGGCCGTGAACTTGCGATCCTCCTGTCTCAGCCTCCCAGGTACTGGGATAACAGGTGTGTGCCACCACACCCAGCTAAAATAGCCTTTATAATAAACCAGTGCTTCCCTGAGTCCTGTGAGCCGCTTTAGCAAATTAATCGAACCTACAGAGGGAGTCAACCCCGTCTGCAGCCTGTGGGTCAGAAGCAGAACCTGGACCTGTGACTGGCATCAGAAGTGGCCATGGGGGCGGACTTGGGGACTGAGCCCGGCCTGTGGGAGCTGAGCAGCCTCCAGGAGGAGAGTGTGGGAACTGGCTTGGATTAGAGGATTTCTGGACGGCTCTGGCTGCAGAAGCAATTGCTTGCTTATTGGGGGGGAGAGATCCCCGCACCTTTGGGGTTCACAGAAGCCTTCTGTATTGATTGCCACAGTGTGAGAACAGAGGGAAAATGGCCTGTTGTCGCTCCACAGCCTTCAAGGATGACAAAGGCATGGAGACACCCCCATCCCTTCCCCAGCTACATCATCCCGAAGCCCCCACC
The DNA here is from genome assembly GCA_004027185.1 of Glis glis. Lineage (NCBI taxonomy): Eukaryota > Metazoa > Chordata > Mammalia > Rodentia > Gliridae > Glis > Glis glis. The sequence continues at coordinate 134,967 of PVJS01000217.1, forward strand.
TCCCTCTCTGGGCCTCGTGGATGGGGTCGAATGACCTTTGAGGTTCCTTCCAGCTCTGTCCTTCCAGGAGCAAGTCAGAAAGGAGCCTTTTCATGTGAAAATGCCAGCCAAGGAGCCACACCCGGTGCACCCCTCTGGCCTTTTTGGCTATCAATACCTTTTAAATATATATTAAAGGAGACAGATGTGCCTGGGCCCTGCGGAGGACAGGAGTTATTGTGGCTGGAGGAGCCGGGCAGGTGGGGGGTAGTGAGGGACCCCAGGGGAGGGTTATACTTTGCTTTCCCAGACCCCCTTCAGGCCAAGGAGTCCAAATCTGGATGCTCTTCAAGCTGCTGGCACAAGGCCTTTGTTCACAGTTCAAACAATCCGAGCCCTGAGCGTCTCCGGGGTTGTGTCTCATTCAAGAGCCTCAACTACAGGAGCAAGACACAGGTGGCCAGCGTCCTGGAGGCTCCAGGTGGGCCGGCGGGAGTCCCTCAGCTTGATCTTGGGCCAAAAGCAGCCGTCTCCCACCCACCACATCCTCCCTAAAAAGATGGTGGCCAAGGCGGGACTTGGATTTGTGCTAGGGGCAAGTCAGGGCTGTGAGCCTACAGATGACCAGCTGTGTTGTCTTTGACCTGGGCAGTGAGTTAAAACTAGGGAGAAGGGTGGTTCTCAAAGTGTGGTTTCCAGAGCAGCAATATCTGCAGCAGCTGGGAACTCTATAGGAATGCAAATTCTCGGGCCCCTACTGAAGCAGAAGCCCTGGGGGTGGAGGCCAGCACCCTGTGTCTTAACAAGCCCTCCACCTGATTCTGCCTGGTAGTCTGAGGACGACTAAGGTAGTGTGGCTAGGTAGGGATTATCTTGGGGTCCGTTACAAGTTGTTTAGCCACTCCTGTCTTCAGCAAAGCGTGGTGGGTGCATTATGTGACTAGCCGGCTGGGCCGCAGAAAGCATTTGACTTGTCCGGTCCATAGCAGAGAAGAGTGTTCCATTCTGAACAAAATCTCTTGGGACTTTCTTGATGCCACAGCTTCTCTGCACCATCTGCTCATAAACGTCTCCCCATTATTTCTAGAATAAAGTGCCAACGCCCATAAGCCGAAACCCAAGGCCGTTCCATACTGAACCCAGCCAAGATTTTCACTCTTACCCCTGTCCCCTACACCAGCGGTTCTCAACCAGCGATAACTCTGCTACCCAGGAGAAATTTGGCAAGTCTAGAGACATGTCTGGTTGTCACAACTTGGGGAACCGAGGGGGTTCTATTGGCACCTAGTGAGTAGAGTCCAGAGATGCTGATGAAAATCCTACAGTGCATAGGACAACCCCCCACAACATAGAATTATCCGGTCCCAAATGTCCAGAACACTGCCCGGTACTATAATCTGATGTCAACCTCTTCCAGTCCTCACCCCACACCTGGTCCCTGGGCTTACACCTGGTCCTCCAGGGAGGACTGCACGCGGACTGAGTCCTCCTGCTAACCCCTCAGGCTGCAAGGCTTTCCCCGCTGGTCTACATGGCAGGTACCACCTGTCTCCTGAACCCTGCCCCAGAACTAGCCAAGTAAAGACCTTGTGCTGTGCCTGCAGTCTTCCTGTCTGCGAGTCCCTACAGGGCCCACTGCCACACTGCCCTCTCTGCCTGCAAAGCGTGGGTACCAGTCATGTGCTGGCTGATGGATGCCAGTCAGTGAGGAACGGAGTGAGCTAGTAGGGTGATCCCCTCATCCTAACCCTCCAACCCCCAAAACACCATGCTCCAGAAAGCCTCTTCTGGCAGCTCCTGGCCATGGGCACCAAGAAACCTGCAGGCCAGGAACTGGCTCACCTCCTGGATTCCAGGTGTCCCCGTGTGTGCGTCAAGCCCAGCCGCACACCAGCGAATACAGGCACATTGGGCATCTCTGTTTTGTTAACCTCTGGGCGGCCAACTGCCCGCCCCCCTCAGTGTGCATACCCACTTCCTCCCGTCCCCAGTCCGCATGCCGCAGTGCACGCAGTCTGGGGATAGATGGGATCTGTGAATACAGTTTGGCAAATCCTGGCAGCCGAGTGACTGACAGCAGTTTTCATACCGAGCCCTGCAGAGCTAGAACAATTACGCGGTATCAGGATGAAATTAGAAAGATCTCTTAATGATGCAGCTGACTGCTCTAGCGACAGAGCCCTCGTCCATCCATCCATCCATCCGACAAGACCCAGTCCTGCTCCTCCCACCCAACCAGAAAGACAGCTTGCCAGCCTCCTGGGGCCTGTGCCCCTGCAGACCTACCAGCACCAGAGCTGAGCAGTACCTAGTAGCCAGGTGGGAAGACCAACCATGCCTGCCTACCTGCCTGCCTGCCTGTCTGAGTCAGCTAGCCTTACAAAGAGTCTTACAGGAATGGGCCAGCATTGTTTCCTATGCAAGACTCCGGCCGAGGCACCTTGAAGCGCCCATCCCTACCTAAAACCCCACCGCAGAGAGACCATGATAATAATAACTATCTTTGCCTGATACCATGCCAGGCAGGCACTGCTCATACACCATCTCATTAGGTATCATTATCCCTATTTTGGATGTCAGAGTCTTATAAGAGTAACTTCTCCCAGGCGACAGACAGCAGCAATGAGTCGCAGAGCTAGGATTCAAACCCGGAGCCGTCTGATCCAAAGCTCCTGCTCCTCCTCTCTGGGTGACATCGCAGGAGTTCTTTTTCCATATCAAAATGCTCCAAGGTTCCCCCAGCCATTCACTCTGCCTCCCCAGGGGCCTCTCACCCCTGATTGTCAGTGTCATTACATTAGGCTTCTTTGCACTCGATTCCCGTTATATCGTCTCAGCCTGGCATCGTAAAGTAGCCCGATCATAAACATCAGCTTGATTACAAGCAGAGGCTGTTCTTCTAATAAATAAGCATGTGTAATGCATACACAGAGAGAAAAAGACACCTCTATATTTTCAGTTTTGTAAAGACAAATCGCCTCGATTGTTTAATCAATAAAAATGCCTCTCTTACTCCTACTGTTATTACAAAGCAATTTCAGATGGAGTGGGAAAGAAGCACCGTATCTGTATTCCTGTCAGGGCAGACAGGGTCTGATCAGGCCGACCGAGGCCACTCCACTGAAGGCTGGAGTCGGGCCCTCTCACTGCAGGCCCTGGGGCCCTGTGCTCGGGTGCAGAGGACAGAGGATCAGGTGTCTGGGTCCCCATGCACATTCAGCTCAGGAGGCCAAAGCACAGAGATCCCTCTACGCTGCAGGACTTGACCTGACCAGAACATTCCTAGGGATAGATGTACCCTCCAGATGAGGGGAAGGGCAGTGTGTGCGGACAGAGGGAGGGACACTAAAGAGGGGGCACTCATTCTCTGTGTCATGGTGACCCCTCTTCCTACACCAATAAGCACTGCCACAGACACACAGCTGGTGACGGAGAACTGGTTACAAGCCTCCTCCCAGACCTCGGGTACCCAAGTTCACATCCAGGCTCTCTGGGCCATCTAGAATGCACAGCAGGGAGAGGGAGGAAGCGAGGGCCACTCCCCTACAGAAAGCTGGCCATTCGTCCCCCAAGACCTACATGAGAAGGTCCAAACTCCTCTCTCAAAATCCAGGCCCCTCCTGAGCCAGCCCGGCCTCCTCTTCCAGCCTGCCCTCCGGCCTGTGCACCTTCTCCTTGGCTGCCCTGTCTCCATGGTTCCCTCAGCATCCGTGCTCCATGTGATTTGTGTACTCTGGTTGTTCCCTGGAAATGCCATTCCCCGGGCTCTCTCCTGGTGAACTCCTGTTCATCCTACAATGCCCCACAGGACCTCTGCTGAGGGTCCCCGTGTACTCTTTCCAAACCTCCTTATAGCGCTGTGGCTGCGCATTCACGCACACTCTACCAGTCAGCTTAAGTGCTTGTCTGTGTGTGCCAATGGCGGGCAAACCGTGTATCCCCAGCCCTGACCTCAGACCCACACGTCCAGCTGTGTCCTTGACAGGTGCTTTGATGCCACATGGACACCTCCAAAAGAACTCTGAACTCCCAACTCCAAACTCATGTTTTCCCAAGGTTCCCCCATCTTACAACATGGTGCCAGAACCCAACCGTTGTTCAAACTAAAACAGACACTCTTTCTTTTCTTTTCTTTTTTTCTCTTGGTAGTGCCGGGGATTGAATCCAGGGTCTCACACAGGTTAGGCAAGTTCTCAACCACTGAGCTACATCTCCAGATGCCAGGCCCTTGCAGTCTCTCTTAATTCTTCTCCCTTGTGTTCCAAATCCAAAAAGAAGTTTTAACAATCCTATCTCAAAACTTATCTAATGTAAGCCAGGCCCAGTGACACATACCTACAATCCTGATACTTGAGAAGCTGAAGCAGGAGGATCACGGGTTCCAGGCCAACCCTCAGCAACTTAGCAAGCCTCTCAGCAACTTAGCAAGACCCTGTTTCAAAATCAAAAATTAAAAAAATTTCAGAGGGCTGGTGGTGTAGTGCAGAGATAGAATACCCCTGGGCTCCATCCTGAATCACACACACACACACACACACACACACACACACACACACAACCTATCTAATGCAAAAGGAATTCAATGGAGGGAAGAAGGCTCTTTAATAAATAATGCTGAAACAACTGGATACACTTTTGCAAAAAACATACAAAAAAACCTCTCTAGTCTATACCTCTCACCATATATAAAATTAACTTATTGAGTCATAGTATAAAATCTAAAATTATGAAACTTCTAGGAGGAAACACTTATGACTTTGGATTAGGCAATGCATATTTAGACATAATACCAAAAGCACAATCCACAACAGAAAAAAAATGATAAATTAGACTTTATTGAAATTAAGAACTCTGCTCTTCAAAAGGCATGTTCAGAGAATGAGAAGAACCCAGAAGGATTGAAAGCAGGCTCTCAAAAAGATATCTGTACGCGCATGTCCACAGTAGCGACATTCACAACAGCCAGGAAGTGCCCATCCATAGATGAATGGGCGCACAGAAGGCAGCATAGCCATAAAATGGAATATTATTCAGCCATGAAAAGGGAAGGAAATTGTGGTATGTACTCAACACAGATGAACCTTGAGGAGACGATGCTAAGTGAAATCACAGAGGACAAATACTGTATGATTCTACTTATATGAGCTACCTAGAGTAGTCAATTCAGAGAGACAAAATGGAATGGTGTTCTCTAGGAACTGAGGGGAGGAAGGAATGAAGAGTTGTTGTTTAATGGATGTATAGTTTCAAGATGAAAAAGTTCTGGAAATTGACTACACAACAATGTAACTGTACTTAGCACTACTGAGCTACACTTAAAAATAGTTAATATGGTATTTTTTTTTTGCGGTACTGGGGATTGAACCCAGGGATATTCTACCTCCGAGCTACACCCCCAGCCCTATTTTTTATTCTTTATTTTGAAACAGGGTCTCACTAAGTTGCGGAGGGCCTCACTAAGTAGCTGAGGCTGGCTGTGGACCCAGATCCTCCAGTCTCGGCCTCCCAAGTACTGGGATTACAAGTGTGTGCCCCCATGCCTGGCTGTAAATTTTTTTAATTACATTTTTTTCTTGGTACTGGGGATTGAATCCAGAGGCATTTTACCTCTGAGATACACCCCAAGCCCTTTTTAAATTTTTGTTTTGAAACAGGGTCTTGCTAGGTTGTTGAGAGTTTCACTAGGTTGCTGAGGCTGGCCTTGAACTTGTAATCCTTCTGTCTCAGCCTCCCAAGTAATGGGATTACAGGCATGCACCACCTAATTACAATTTTAAAAAAAGAAAAGAAAAGAAACTACAAAGTCTGGACCATCAAGACAATATTCTCAAAGAGCCTGTCTTCTGGAACCATTCTCTAAGTGATAAAAAAAAAGAGGTGGTCTGTGATAAAATATGTATGTTTTAATCTTTGCTCTATTTTCTTAAATATAGAGAGAAGGAGGAAAAGAGGACAGGAGAGATAGAGAGGAGAAAAAGGAAGACAAGAAGCCACAGACTGAGGGAAAATATTTGCAAATCACATATCAGAAATGGACTTGTATTCCAAACATATAAAGAACTCTCAAAACTCAATAATAAGGAAAGTAATAACCAATACAAAAATGTTCAAAAGACTTAAAGAGATACTTCAAAGATGATTATAAGGAATGCAAATAGGTAGGAGAAACGATACATCTTTATCCACTTAGGGAAATGGAAATTAAAGTCCCAATGAGGTCCCATTATATTCCTATTAAAGTGGGGACGCATGCTTTCTGGGTTTTTAAGGGGCACTATTACATGCTAGCGAGGCCACAGAGCACCCAGAACTCTCGTACGTCACAGTGGCAAGGCCGCTCTGGAACACAGCCTGGCGGTTTTGTACAAAGTAAAACACGTGCCCACCATGTCACCCAGCATCCCACTCCTAGGTTCTCAGCCCAGAGAAATGAAAACTTACGTTCACACAATAACCTATGTTCAAATGCAGAAGCAGCCCTGATTAAAATAGCCAGACAGTTGAATACACCCCCAGGTCCCTCAACTGGCAGATGAATAAACTGGTATTTCCATACACCAGAATGCTCTCCGGCAAGCGAAAAGGAGCGAGTCACTGATGTATGCAGGAACGTGGATACGTCTCAGGTGCATTATGCTGAGTGAAAAGAAGCCAGACTCGAAAAGCTACACACGGCATGATTCCACTACGCGACAATCTGGGAGCGGCATGCCTATGGGGACGGAAACGGATCAGTGGGCACCCAGGGTGGGAGGTGGCAGGCGGCTGACTACCGGGGTCCGGGGGCTTGCAGGGTAGCAGAGCCGCTGCCTGTCTTGATGCTGATGGCTACAGGTCTTACGGGTTTGCCGAAGTCACGGAAGCCTGCGCTTGGCGGGGTGAGCACCGCTGTGCGTGACGCGCCTTGGTGACACCCCAGTGCACAGACGGGGGCTGCCCACTCAAATCTGTGCCTCGGGGGCCACGGTGTCCTGCTGCTGTCAGTTCCTACCCGGCCCACGGCACCCCGGCGTCTCCCTACGTTTCCTCCTCATGGTTTATTCTTAAAAAGCTGTCAGAATTATTTTTTTCAAGTATAAATCACACTGTGTCACTCCCCTGCCTAACTCCTCCAACGTCTTCTCATCTCATATTTAGAATGAAACCCAGATTCCTTCCCTGACTGGCAAAGCCAAGCTGGTCTCTCAGCCTCCGAACCTGGGACCATCACCTTGGCATCTGCCCCTCTCTCCATCACAGCGAGGCGTCCCTACCTTGAGGGTTTGCTCCCCCTTGTTCCCGTTCCCTGGAAGGCCTGGGTCTGATCCCTGTGGCTAGCTCCTTCTTCCCCATCAACTCTGACCTCACTTGGCCTCCCTACAGTACCCCCCATAAGCCCCCTCATTCCGCACCCCACACCTCATCTGTCTTGACATGCATCGCTTCCTTATTACCACTGGCCATCCCTAATCTACAACAGCGCCACCACGCAGCTGGGTCACAGCTGAACCCTCAGTACTAGCAGACACAGTAGGTGCTCAATACATGCTTGAACTAGACCGTCATCCTCAGGCAGGAATCTGCCTCCCAGGCTTCCTGGGCACTCCCAAGGTGGGGGGGTCACTGAGACGGGGGGGGGGGAAGCCCAATGCAGTCCCCAAGATCTCCCACCTCGTCCCACTGTGGGGTGGAGCACTTGACCTGGAACTTTCAACAGCCAGTTAGTAGTCAGTCAGCAGCAGGAGCTCACGCCAGCTCCCCGCAGAGCCTGGGACATTGTGTCCCTCTCCTCCTCCCCTCTGAGTGTGCAGGGGGATGGGCCAAGCGAGGGAAGAAGGCAGACACTTCACAGGGCCACGCCGGGAAGTGGGGCCACTCAGCTCCCAGGGCCGAGGGGCAGCCGCTAAGTGGCTGTGGGATTCAGAATCCAGTTCCACCGAGTGGCACCGTACCAGGCATCCGGGTGTCCATTCTCACAGAAGGGAGGGAAGGCAGAACACTGTTGGACCCAGTATGTTCTAGAAGCTCTAGCAGTGTGCCTCATTTAATACCTGTCACGACCTGGTGATCTAGCAATGATTCATTTTGGTGTGACGTCAGAGGACGCACACCTGAACGGCAGACCTCTTGGAGAGCACACCCAGGGGCTGCTTCCAGGCCTGCCCGGGGCGTGCTGAACCTTCTTCTCTTCATCTTCCTGGCCAGAGTGCAGGGGCAGCTAGGGGGCCCCACAGATCCCGCAACTGCAGCATCCCGCCTCCCCTTCCTCATCCCTGGGCTGTGCCCAACTCTGTCCCTCCAATTTCTCATTTCCTGCCACCAGTGGATGGAGACACAATGCTGAGATCAACTTCCAAAAAAGAGTCGTGCCCTGGGGTGGGGGAGGGACAGGAGGCCTTGGACTCCCTGCTGTCTGCACTTGTTTCTCTCCTCCTCCTGTCCCCATCTCTGTCTTCTGGCATCTCCCTGCCGCCATGTCTCCATTGCTCTCTCTGTCTCATGCACACACAGCCCCCTCTCCCTTTTCCAGCTTACTTCCTTTAACCCTTGGACTCTCTCTCTCTGATGAAGGAACTGGCTCTGGAAGACTCACTGCTAAGAATCAAGGGTACAGAAAGGAAGCTGGGCGATGACCATGACCCTGGATAAGGTGAGAAGTCTGTGCACGGCAGGAGGCTGAGCAGCCCACTCCTCATTAAGCCCTGGGCCCACTGAGCCCCTGGCAGTCACCTGCACCGGCCTACCTGGAGGGAGGGAGGGAGGCCAGCCTCTGTCCACCCGGTGCTCTGACAGGTGTTCTGGGCGAGCGGAGTGGCAGCCCAGTGGTTTGGATGGGGGTTAGGGGGAACGGCATAAGTTCATGTCCGGCCTTTCTAAGCCGACAGGCAAAATGACTCTGTGATCCCCTAGCTCCCTAAATTGGCAGCATTTTACAATCCCCATGCCTGGCAGGAAATGTCCCATTAAATCTTAATGATATGCCTTCCAAGAAGCTCTCTGTCCCCTAGAGGACACCTAGCCCTGGACAATCAGAGTGAGATGCTAGTGGAGAGAAAGGAAAGACACAATGTCTGGAATGGGCTCCTGTCCATCTCTCATTGGGCAGATGGCTTCAGAGCCGGAAATGAGAAGCCCCTTCTAAACCAAGAAATTCCCACCACCCCATTTTGGGCTTCCCAGAGGACTGCGCCTTTCACACTCTCCTCTCAGGCCACAGTCTACTTGCCTGGGGCCCCTCCCGGCCCCTGCGCATTAACACCTGGCTCTCATCTGCAAGATACAGTGGGGGACAGGCCTGTACCCCATCCTGCTTCACCACACACACACACATACACACACACACACACACACACACACATACACACACACACACACACACACACACACACACACACGGGAGGATCTTTCCTTGAAAGAAATATGCCACACGACCTTCAGGATTATTCAAATATTAACTACCTGGATAAACAGTTTCTCCTATATTCTCATTATCACCTCTCTAGCTGGAGCTAAAGTGTAATATTTCTCTTTTATATCCAGAATAGAAGATGTTTCTGGTGACTCCTAGGGAGAGGGGGAAGACGAAGGAGAGGGCGAGCTGGGAGGGGGGCACTGAGTCCTTGCAGCTGCCCACTCCTGCTCAGGAAGGAGCTGGATGAGACCTTGACCTGCAGACTGAAGCCACCCAGAACCAAACAGTGCCAGCCTTGTCCCTGGCCAGCATGGGCCGGGGGTCCAGGGGGCTGGAGAACACAGGCTTATAGGAACCCACTCAGCTCCCAGAGGTCTTTGCATGGTCTTGACCTCATCACCTCTTGAGTCCTCCCAAGGCGCTGCACTTGTTCCCTGCTGGGGTGGCTTGAATTAAACCTTGTATGTTCTCTGCTGGGCACTTTCCTCCGGGTCTTTATTCTTCCTCATCTCAATTGCCTTTGGTCTCCACCTGCCCAGGTCAGGAGAATGCTAAGCTCAGGTGTGCAAATTCAGCCCCACCTCTTCCATCCCCCAGACAAGGGTCAAGGGTGCTCTACACACACACACACACACACACACACACACACAGGGAGGGGGCAGCTGGGGGAGACCCAGTCTTCCTGAAGTCCAACCCCTTGCCCAGAAGATGACTGCAACTGATTTTAAAGTTATTATTGTGGATCCTTAAGATGTCAGGTGGGCGTGGTGGTGCACGCTTGTAATCCCAGTACTTTGGGAGGCAGAGACCGGAGGATACGGGTTTGCGGCCAGCCTCAGCTCTCTTGCTCTCTCCCTGTCTCTCTCTCTCTACCTAGTGAGGCCCTCCGCAACTTCGTGAGACCCGGTTTCAAAATAAAGTATAAAAAATAGGGCCGGGGGTGTAGCGCGGAGGTAGAACACCCCTGGGTTCAATCCCTGGTACTGCAAAAAAAAAAAAAGATGTCAACAATGAGGAATCCTATTGTCCCGCTAATTAATTCAGCCATCTCCCTGAAATAATAGGAGCTGTAATTGTGATTCCAAACTCACCCCTCGACCACTGGAATCAACTAATTAAACCACAATCAGTCAGCACTGGGCTTTCACGGGAAGACGGACTATTCCCTTTTATAGCTGCAATTAGACAACACATTCAATAATCAGAATGAAATACAAATTCACCCAGGAGCCCAGTGAATTATGGCCATTCATACTTTGTTTTCCTGTGGTCACTTCCCAGAAAATAAAAAGGGCTGCATCTCTGAGCAGCAGCAGGGAGCTATCTGAGTCATCCGCAAGCTGCTCCTCAGGGTCGCTCCTGACACCAGAGGCTTTCTGCTTTTGGGTTTGTAAGCCCAAAGTGAAGGGAAAACGCTGCTGATGGATGCGGCTGTCCTGCCAGAAATCCCCAGGAATGCCGACAGGAAGTCAGGGGGGATCATGGTTTCTGGAGGGAGAATGGCCGAGAAAGAGGCAAGAGCGGGTGTCTACACCTGTGCCAGGGGAGGCTGTGAGGCCACGCCCCAAGCCCACACCCACATTCTCACCAGTGCCCAACTCAGCTGCAGCAATACCTGGCTAGATGTGCAGCAGAAAGAAAACCCTTTGCATTGGTTGCAAAGGTTCCAGCTTGGGAGGAGCACTTGGACAAGGGAGGGAGCACTCAGGGGCCAGAGGGAAGAGAAGTAAAAACCCTGCCAGGAGGAGGCACTGAATAAGTGTGAATAAATCATGTAAGAGGCAGTGGCTGGGCAGGGAGAGGGAGGAGGGACATGGCAGGGATGATAAGTGGACAGACAGTCATGCTGGGGCTCCATCAGCCCGCCCCAGGCTGAGCAGAAAACACACAACCTTCAGGATTTGCCAAAATGCTCATGTCCTGCAATGGAGGGAGCGAAGGACCCACACCACACCAATGTGCGGGGCTACACTGCCTTCACTGGTCCCCTGAGTGATAGCGGGCACACGGGGTGCTCAGAAGCTTAGAAGGCTGCAGAGCATGGTATCCGTTCACCACTTTCCAAAGCTCAGAGAGGACAAAGCAGGAGTTATTTTACCAGAAGTATGACAAGAACCTCAGGAGAAATTCAAGCAGAGGTATTTCTGTGTAAAAGATGTGGCCTGTGGTCCCACACCCTCATGTCAGAAGTTCCCTGAGGTCAGGGACCCTCATCATACCCTTCCCATCCCCATCACTCAGTGTACACCTAGGCACATAATAGGTATTCAATAAATACTTGTTAGCTGGGCATGGTGGCACACAACTGTAATCCCAGTACTTGGGAGGCTCAGACAGGAGGATCGTAGGTTCAAGGCCAGTGTGCGATAACTTAGTGACACCCTGTTTCAAAATAAAAAAAGAAAATGGGGTTGAGGGTATAGCCGAGAAGTAGAATGCCCCTTGGTTCAATCCATAGTACCACACACACACAAATACTTGTTAAGCAGCCTCCCCTCCCTGTAGACTAATGGATGTCAGCGTCCCTGGAGACCAAGTTATGCAATAGGAATGTGTTTGTTTACTCACGCAAAATCATCAACTGACGTCAAGAATACAAGCAGTAATAAATGCTGGTGAGGATATGGGGAAATAGGAACTTTCATACACTACTGGTGAGACTGTAAATTAGTACAACCACTATGGAGATCAGTGCGGAGATTCCTCAAACGGCTAGGAATGGAACCACCATATGACCTCGCCGTGCCACTCCTTGGTATCTTTCCAAAAGAATTAAAGTCAGGCTGGGCGTGGTGGCACACGCTTGTAATCCCAGTACTTTGGGAGGCGGAGACCAGAGGATCCGGGTTCACGGCCAGCCTCAGCTCTCGCTCTCTCTCTGTCTCTCTGTCTCTCTCTCTCTACCTAGTGTGGCCCTCCGCAACTTCGTGAGACCCGGTTTCAAAATAAAGCATAAAAAATAGGGCCGGGGGTGTAGCGTGGAGGTAGAACGCCCCTGGGTTCAATCCCCGGTACCGCAAAAAAAAAGAATTAAAGTCAGAATACTATAGGGATGTGCCGCGCGTGGTGGTGCACGATTGTAATCCCAGTACTTGGGAGGCTGAGAGCGGAGGATCTGGGTTCGTGGCCAGCCTCAGCTACTTAGTGAGGCCCTCCGCAACTTAGTGAGACCCTGTTTCCAAATAAAGAATAAAAAATAGGGCTAGGGGTGTAGCTCGGAGGTAGAATGCCCCTGGGTTCAATCCCCGGTACCACACACACACAAGAAAAGAATACTATAGGGATACGTGCATACCCATGTTTATAGCAGCACAATTCACAACAGTCACATTCTGGAACCAACCTAGGTGTCCATCAGCAGACGAATGAATAATGAAAACATGGTATACATGCATGATTGGATTTTACTCAGCCATAAACAACAACAAAATTATGTCATCTGCAAGAAAATGGATGGGACTAGAGAATATTATGCTAAAGTGAGATCTGCCAGTCTCAGAAAGTCAAGGGTTGAGGGGAAGGGGAAAAACAAGGGTTGAGGAAGGGAACAGTTCAAATAAGATTACCTCTAGACATCAAGGTATCACTACGAATCTCACTAACAGGTATGGAGAGGGAGGGATGGGAGTGGGGTGGGAGCAGAGGGAAATACACCAATTGATGCATGCACGTGTTTGTGTCGCTTTGACCCTCACTATGATGCATAATTACAATGTACCAAAGTATTTAAAACATTGACTGGGCACTGACCCCATACCCACTGAGGGCTGGAGAGTGAGCAGGACAGGAACAGGCCCTAAAGCTTTCAGTCCCAGGGGAGACTAAGAAGTGAACCATAGGCTGGGCGTGGTGGCGCACGCTTGTAATCCCAGTACTTGGGAGGCTGAGACAGGAGGATCCGGGTTCGCGGCCAGCCTCAGCTACTTAGTGAGGCCTCTGCAACTTAGTGAGACCCTGTTTCAAAATAAAGAATAAAATAGGGCTGGGGGTGTAGCTCAGAGGTAGAATGTCCCTGGGTTCCATTCCCAGTACCGCAAAAAAAAAAAAAAAAAAAAAAAGAAGAAGAAGTGAACCATAGCCAGGAAGAGCAAGGGCAGGGCGGGAAGGGAGCGAGGGCTTCCCAAAGAAAGCGCTGATTGAACGGGGACCTGAAGGATAAGCAGGAGTCAGCCAGGGCCGCCATGTCCCCATCTGTCAAGTGAGAGCAACACAGTACCCCCCCATAGGGTTGTGAGAATTAAATGAGCTGATGTACAACAGCCCCGCCCCGTGCAGTGTGTGGCAGCTGCTGCTGAAGCTGTTTGCTATTCTAGTGACTGCTATTATCATCACGCCTCCATCACACCCTCTTTGGGAGAAGACCTAAATGGAGGATGTATGTATGTCCAGCCCAGCAACCTGACCTTGGACGATGGCTCCCAGCACCATTCCCTGCCCATTCAGCAGTCACCAAACACAGCCACTGCTGGGCTCGCCCAGCATTTCCGGATCCCCCACCAGGTGGGGCTGGGGGGAAGAGGTGTGTGAATTGTTCTTATGAAGCTCATGAGGTTGGGAGAAGTCATGAAACGAAGCTCTGACTTCATGGTGGGCAGTGTACCCGGAGGCTCTGGTGTGGCCCTGGGCGACAATATCTGTCGGGGAAGTTCTCAGGGTAGCAGCCCCTGCCTGGGAGTGGGTGAGGTGAGTTAGCAGGAACCTCAGGGCCTGGCTGCAGCCAGGCTGGGTCTAGGCCTCGTGCGTGTGCAAGGACTCAGGACAGTGCTGGATTCGCTGCCAGGCCAGGCCACCTGCAGATACTAGGGGCGGGAGAGGGTCCCTGAGCCCCAAACCCTAGAGGCCTCTGTGGCCTCGTCAAGCTCATCCACACATGTGGACTATGGCAGCCAGGACAGAGCCTGCCACCCCAAGTCCTGGCCTCACCCCGCTGCTCTGCCTACTCTTGGTCTGCCATTTGACTCTGCAGCCATCCTGTGCACCTGCTCAGTGACCATTCTGGGTCCCAAGTGCTTCAGTTCTGACTTTTCATCCTCGTCTCATCTCCTTCTCCCACCCCAGGAAGACAAGATAGAGCTGGACCTCAAAAGACCCATGAACTGGCACTGGAGAAAGCCGGGGTCCTCTGCAGCAGGGGGGATCACCCCCAGTTAGTGTTTCATTGCTTCATCTCCTTGGGTGGGAGGACAGAGAGACCTGGATAATAGTGTGACTCCTAGTGATCTACCCAGCTCACCAGCAGCAAATTGCCAAGGTCTTTTTCATCAGGCCCCAGGTCCCAGAAACTGTAGAGTCTGATGAGCATCCTTATCCTGGCATTCAAGGGGAAATTCTCACACCCATGACTAGAGATTTATGTCCCGATGACAATGGCAAATCTAGCTTGATTGAACCGGCCTCCCTATCATCAACAACAAACATTTACGGGGTTCTCCCTCCGCACACACCTTCAACCCAAGCCGTAGAATACCCAGGACACCACAGGAAGCTGGCAAAACCAACCAGGTTCATGGCCTTGGAACAATTACAAGCCACGAGAGGCCATTCTGCCTTAAATGCACTTTAAATACCTCAAACCAAAAGTTACTGTGATTTTCTAACACCAGAACCTAGAACTTTATTAGATTAATAGGAGATTACCAATGACTGAATGAATGAACAAATGCAGTAGAGTCACTTGTGAATGGCTCCAGGCCTGATTATCTAATTTACAGATTACAGCGGCCTCTTGCTTTTCCATCTTCTTGCTGAATATTTAGTGGCCTATTGGGGTCATTCTGTCACTAATTTGTACCTTGATCAGAAGGAGAAGGAGGGGCAAAGGAAATGAAAGGGGGAAAGACACAAATCAATCACTGCCACTCATTCCCCTTAGCAGTTCTGGGAGAGGGTTTAGTGGGGAAGAAAGATTGAAGCTAATGGCTAAAACAGGGCTGGGGAATTATCTGCAGGTTTTATTTATGCATGACTCTTGGCGTGCACTGCCATCTTGCTACACTCTGCCTGGAACACTTCCCAAGAAAGACAGTGCTTTAGGAAGTGGCTGAAAACCAAGGGAGAAAAGCCCCAGTGGGGAGGGAGGCGGTAGCCTCCACAAAGCAGGCAAATCCTCCCCCACAAGGCCTGCAAAGGAGGCTGCCTCCTCCCTGCTCCCACCCAAGATGCTCTTACCCCATGGGGCTTCCAGCTGACCTCTGCCAGGTGCACCACTCCCTAACCTGCTTGATCCAGGTCTACATGTTGCAGAGGCAATCTGTAAGGGACTTAATGTTCGTATCTCCCTGCTTTAATTGCAATGCTAACCCCAAGGTGGATGCTCTAGGGGGTCGTGAGGTCAGGGGGATGGACCCTTGCCCATGGGATGAGTTCCAGAGCTTCCTCTGCTGTCTCTGCATTCCACCATGTGAGGAGAAGACAGGAAGGTGGCCATCTACAAACCAACAACTGGGCCCTCGCCAGACATCCATCTTCTGCACCTACCTTTGGACTTCCCAGCCTCCAGAATGGGAGAAGTGGATGTTTGCTGTTTAAGTCACCCAGTGTGTGGCAATTCGTTATAGCAGCCCCAGCTCACTAAGGCAGGATGCCTCCGACGACTTCCCGCCAATTCAAGGGGCACGGGCAGGGCTACGTGACCGGCAGAGGAGACAGTGACAACCATGGGCAGGGCTACGTGACCGGCAGAGGAGACAGTGACAACCTTGCTCCCCATAAACCCTCCCCCACTACCAGCTACATCAGTCACCCAGAAAGGTGTAAAAAGTCCAAGTCACTTCACAGACCCTGGGGTTTCCTCCTGAACACCATGGTCTCGATGTGACCAAAGCAAAGGCACAGGGTGCCAGAGACAGACATCAACAACAGGGACTGGAGAGGAAGGGGACAGGCAGGTGAGTGTATTGGTCAGATCAACAGAATTCACAGAATGAAGAAAGGAAGGGAGGGGGGAAAAAAGGATTTATTAGATCAGCTCACAATGTAGTCCTGAATTTCGACCGCACGTGAAAAAGTCAGAGGAATCAGCAGCTGGTCAGGCGGTCTAAGAGCCGGAGCCCCAGGATTGAAGCAACCACCAATTCAGTCCAGTCCAAGATGTGAAGATAAGGAAGCTCTTTGGAGAAACGATGGTGAAGTTTCAGTTCGAAGAGCTGGAGGCCGATGATCTCAGACGAGAGCAGAAGATCAAGAAGTTCTCCAAGAAAACCGCGAAGTTGGAACTGACGATCTCAAAGGAGAGCAGATGCGTTTTCCTCAGGAAGAGTCGCAGCTCAACTCTACGCGGCTTTCTCCTTCTTTTTATCTAAGTCCTGCACCTATCAGAACCCTGCTACCCACATTTAGGACAGGACTTCCAGTTCAATCTGCTGTTATACAACCAAAGTCACATGATCTTAAGAGGGTCAAGTTGACAAACCAGACCAACTATCACAGTGAGGACAGGTGGATGACAGGTGGTGAGGGCTGGGGTGGGCGCTGTTCCTGCCCCAGTAGGAGCAGGAGTTGGGATCAGAGCTCAAGGGAAGAACAGCAGATCTGAGCCAGAAGACCTGGATTCCAGGCACAATTCTGCCATTTACTGGTATGACACGTATGAAGTCCTGCCACCAGGCAGCCTTCCTAAAAATCAAAATCCTCCAGCAAGACGCAGGAATAACCTAAGCCAAAGATCCCAGAAAACAGGAGACCCAACACAGAGAAGAAAAGACTATTGCGTGCAGGAGACAATAGCCCAGTGTGTGCACACCAAGGACTGTCGTCACCATGTCAGCCTTTCGATCTGAGAAAACTCCTGGAGCATGTGCTCCATCAAAACAATGGCATAAACCAAAGAAAGAGGAAGATGCAAGACCCCAGAAATAGGGAACATAAGTCACAGAAAGGCAAAGGGAATTCCCAGGCCAAGGTGGATGGAGGGAAGTCCTGGGAGAGCAGCCAGGCAGCCGGCCTGGGGAGCAAGCAGACAGACAGAACAGGGGTGACCAGAGCAAAGACTCCCAGGAAACCTGCCAGAACTGGCTGGTCACCTAAAGAGACTGGTCTTAAGGAAAATTATTCAGAGGAGCCGGGGCGTGGTGATACAGACTTGTAATTCCAGTACCTGTGAGGCTGAGACAGGAGGATCACAGGTTTGAGGACAGCCTCAGAAAGTAGTGAGACTCTCATTAACCTAGCAAGACCCTGTTCCAAAATACAAATGATAAAATAGGGCTGGGGGTGTAGCTCAGAGGTAGAATGCCCCTGGGTTCCATCCCCAGCACCATAAAAAAAAATTATTCAGAGAAGCTACTAGTAAGAACAAAGAAACAAATGACAAAGCAAAGCCTTTACAAACTTCAGAACAAAGCAAGAGGTAAGAAAAGAAACTAACGCACTAGTCAGTTATGAATAATATTCCAATAGACACAATCATGTGAATTCCGAAATGAATAATATTCCAATAGACACAATCATGTGAATTCCGAAATCTGATCTGATTGAACTAAAGTTTAAAGGTGAAAATGAGACTGGATGACAGTGAAAGACTAAATCCTCAACACCACAGACAGTCCATCAATAATGCATATAATCAATGCACTCAAATATAGTAATGCACATATGTCCTGGAGATACCTGTCAGAAGGTTCGTGGGGGAGTAGTACAGAGAAATACTATCTTTTTTGTACATGTGTGGTACTGGGGATTGAACCCAGGGGTGTTCTGCCTCCGAGCTACACCCCCAGCCCTATTTTATTTTATTTTTTTTATTTTGAAACAAGATCTCACTAGGTTAGTGAGAGTTTCACTACTTGCTGAGGCTGTCCTTTAACTGGCGATCCTCCTGTCTCAGCCTCCCCAGTACTGGAATTACAAGTGTGCGCCACCACACCCGACTACTATCTATCAATATAAACCTTCTAATACATTTCACTTGGAAACTATAAGCAATGACCACAATTCACTTTTTTTTTTTTTTTGCAGTACCGGGGATTGAACGCAGGGGCGTTCTACCTCCGCGCTACACCCCTGGCCCTATTTTTTT